>JAUCBJ010008416.1:0-24792 GCA_032718475.1 Nemertoderma westbladi | reverse complement strand
ATATAATTGGTTTTAAAGATTGCAAGAATTGTTGCTCTTTGCAGGCCATTATTTTATTTAATAAATCCACAATGTTCTGCAACATTTTATTTATCTATCGTATGTGTATCTACGCAACTGAGATATTGTATAGGATACCGTATAGGATATAGGATATCGTGTTCTAGAAAGTTGTGTATTTTATTTATTGAGTATAATGGCCCCCAGCGAACGTTTATTTGTAATCTTTGAAGGCCAATATATCAGCTGTTTCACAACAAAACTATCTCAGACTATTTAACAAATTTGGCATTTTTCTCATTATTCTTAAAAAATCACGATTACTGTAAAGAATGGCCCTGATACAGATGGTTAAATTTCACAAAAGACCTTAAAACGCTTATATAAAACATTTCAAGGAAAATTATAAATTTATGTCTCCGTATTAACCTCGACGGAGAGTATAACTAGTTACGATTTTTCAAAAAAAAATTTCAGGCCAAAATAGGGACAAATTATGTGAAAATGCGGTATGAAAATTAGTGTGAAACTTTGCTTTTGGATGTGGTGCGTAAAAATTTCACAGAATTTCAGTCACGGACAGATTTCTTCTAATAAATCTTCCGAAGTAGGATATGAATGGTTTGGGATTTCTGACCACTGTCACTGGGGGGGGGGGGGGGGGGGGGGGGGCTGCTGTGTGGATATACAGTTTCCTAGGTTTCACTGAAGATGAGGCAAAATGATTAATCATCGCATTAGTGATATCAAGATTCATACTAAAATCCATACGCTGGTTGGGCTACAAATATCATCAAGAATTGAATATGAAAAAGTACTAGTGTGTAGATTTCTTTTAACGATACACAGTATACATATAGTCCAAGCGGGGCAATCGCTGGGCAATAGATTAAAATCGCTGGGCAATAGATTAAAATCGTAGGGCAATAGATTAAAATCGAAGGGAAATAGATTAAAATCGCTGTGACATTTCTTAGATGGACATATAGATGGACATTTCGTACTGTTGGTTATATGGAATCTTGTTATCGAGATTTAGGATCGAGATCGTAGGGTTTATCACACGCTTTGAAATGAAATCAATGGGCTGTGAGTCGCGTTACCAAATGGCTATTGCATAGTAGTGATTATCGCCATACATCCATTGAAAATGCTGGCCCAGCTGAATCATTTTCAAACTCAAAAGTTTTGTTTGCGAACACGGCGATGCTTCCGGTATTGTCCAAAGACCGTCTGACAGTTTCACTCAATTAAAAAGCAAATTTATACATTTAAATTATACCTTTACATTGTCTACTGAAAAATAATGTGTATTTTCTGTATATAATAATAATAATATACGTCATTGTTCATAAATTAGTACATTATAGCCATACGACATCAGCGAGGGAAATAACAAGCTGGCCCGTAAAAGCTTTAAAGTGCTAATTTTGAACAAAGGCGACACTCTGGACAATGTGGACATACTAATAATGTCGTACTGCGATATAAAGTTGGAAAATATGCCACCCAGCAGCCCAGGCGATTTGGTAGTGCGAAATTAATTAAATACAAATAAAAAAAAGCATAATTAACATTAACAATTATTATAGAATATAACATATTATAGAGTCTGATACACAGTTGATAGATTCTTATTTGAGCTAATAGAATGTCATTATTATTAAATTGCTTGTAATAAATGATTATTGTGACTCAATAAACACCCAGTTCAACTTGTCATTCAATTCAGTCCTTTTATATTCAAAATATGTTGGCTTTGTCGCAAATGTCACATTAAAAACGTGATCACAGACTCCCAACTTACAAGCTTCGCAGTTGACTCTATCGTGACCTATGGCACCGCGTTTGTAGTTAAAGCCAATAGGTGCAGCGTTAATAACATCGTCAGTGGAATGATCACAGTTATAGAATCGGTTTTTGATCTTAGTAAAAACCTTTTCCATCACTGAATCGGTAGACATTTCATAAAAATGAGGAAACTCGAATTTATCCAAGTCTTCACATCGTTTACATTTTTGACGGAATTCTCGATCTACTTGTATTTCTCCTCTTTGATCTTTGGGATTGAACCTATATTGTATCATTGCCTTACACTTCCCAGAATCCCACTTTCTCCCGCATTGCCCACATGTAAACACTCCAATCATTTTGCAATCTTGTTTGCTCCATTTACCTGCTGATGGGAATCTCTCCATTCGGGCGCATAGATCTGATACAATGCTGACATGACGGTGGAATGATTTTCTCCAGACAGGTATATTTCGTTTGTTGGTCCGCTCCCCCGGTTTCGGATCTTCTTTTTCTTTTACCGGTAGTTTTCGTTGACTGTTTGTGTTGTACAGACGTCGGTAGTGTAGGCCATCCGGTGCTGCGGGTGCCGGTAGTTGAGGCACTTCTGCTTGCGGCACTTCTCGACCTCGGTCAGGTCGATAGTGTAGGATTTCCGGGGCCACTGGCCGAGCCCACTCCTTGCGATACTCTGTAACTTCTCTCGTCGTTCTGTGAGGAATATCGGTACTTCTCCGTCCATTAGGCCTAATACCGCGACTCTTACTCTTTATTAACACTACTTCTATAATAATAACAACGACGGATAACAATAACTCGAACAATAATAACGGAATATTTACATTGTTTAGCATATGGTACATATCAGTGTACAAGACTTGTAGCAATCCATGTCCTAGATTCATCGTGATGCTAGGCCTAGGCTAGGATGTAGCTTTGTCAAGGCAAGGCGAGGCTTACTTCATTGTAGTCTTTATTAAGCTTTGTCAATTTACACGCGTCACACCCGGTCAGCCGTATCGTGTACGTGTATGTACAATTACTGAATTAATAGGGCTCTACCGGTACCACTAAACTGAACCTCTCCTACCAGTTCCTTGTACCTGCTACTATATATTATATTAAAAACTACAACCTACTGAGGTTCCCATCTAACTTAGGACGATTGTTCCGCATCTGTATTCATTAAAGGTTATCTTTACGAATTGAGGGAAATGAGCAGGATACGGAGACAAGATTTTGTTAGCCTAATAAAAACATCGGAGCAACCAATATAATATACATGTACTGTACAAGCCTCCTATGAAAATTTGTTAAATCTTCCATTGAGTCTACCCAACAGCCGTTGGTACCCGGCTGGCGCCCTGGGTTCAGTTTTCTGGTTTTGGTGGTTTAATCGTCAGATGTTGTAAACGTCCCAGATATACAAAACCTACTAAGCCTTTACATTATAATTGGGCTTAGCCGAGTTGATGACAGTATTATAACGATGGCCCTATAGATACATGCGATATATAAATAATGTACTGCTTGACATTACACTAACAGACTGAATAGAGATATAACAATAATAATATAATTAATGTACATAACTCCAATTGACAATAAATAGTGAAAGGATGTTCAGCTGACAAAGTGTAGTTGTGGGTATTTAATTTCGCGTTACATAATGTTGATAATATGCTAATATTTCGAATATCGCACATCGAATTGTTCCAAACTTTTTTATTCAACAACTAGATACTAATTGATAGGGATGTTGCGAATGTCTTATTATTAACATCCGCGGATGCAGATGTCTGAGGTGACATCCGCACGAATGCGGATGCGGATGTTTATTAAAACATATATATTTTTGCCTGGCTTCCCTTTTACATCAAGGTTATACCAGCAGTTTAATATTATATTCCAGCCAGCAAGCTGGCTGGAAGGGGCCCGGGGGAAAAATCCTAGCCAAAACTATTACAAAGAACTAAGTCAGTCAGCAGTAAGTAAACTAAACAATTGTCAAAACTGTAAGGCGTGAGGCTAGCTGACTTTGTGGCTCGCCCCACGTAATAAAAAATGCAACTAGCTACCACTAACAAAAGTATAATATGAAGCAAATAATTTCATTATCAAGCACGTTTACAAGATATAAGATACTTATATATAGATATTTATAAAAAATGCCCATGATGCACAACCAGATAAATCACAACGAATAGAGCCAAATAATAAATTTAGTTTCCTTCTAAATGTATTACCCCGTCGTCAAGCGGAATATCTCTTCCCAGTGAGTCATATGCGAATATATAATATAGGCACTCCTGCTAAGTTAGGCGGTAGGCCAGAGCGGGCTCCTTAAATACATGCAACTACTGTATTATACTGTAGGTAAACTATAAAACATTTTGCAATCCACAGTGAGTAACAACTGCAATAGGACACAACACACTGCTTTGTGTAACTAAGATTCATTCTCCTGATCCACCCCCTAACATAACAGAGTGAGTAACCTTATTGTAGATATACCCTTAGGAAGCACTGGGAGAGCAATCAGCTTATCGGGTAATACTGTACATTAGAAACCAACAGCTTATGTGTGAGTAAACATTGCCTTTCCTTATAGCCTACTAGTAAAACTTGGCAACCAACACGTTTTACTATGCCTAACTCTGACATATTAAGCCATATTTCATCGTGAACACCAGGTGTTATTTTACCATTGCTTTTAATTTCGCGACAAAATAATGTCAAAAAACTAAATATATCGAATACCACATATAGAATCGATCTAGAATTTTGTATCACGATTATGAACCACCAAAGCAATGTACTTGGACTGAACTTGTACCTGAACTGGACGCAATAATAATGCATCCCTCTCCAGGGGAAATTCGACGCAAATAACGCGAATTACTCTCAAAAATAAAACTGTAACCTTTTGTTGACTATTGTGTTTAGTTTATTGTTTTGGTTAAAATATGCCACTGTAACCTGCTCCTTTCCCTAAATTGAGAATTTAACATTGAGGCGGGATGTTAATTCGCCGAGGTAGGTTTTGCGTTCACCCCCCCCCCCCCCGCACTAGTCTCGTGCGTGCACATTGATATTGGCTTGGAAGAGAACGTGTTCTATATGTTGGGATGTCAAGTATATGTGCAGCTTGAACTCTGTCTTCGATCAATCCAATATTCCACTAATAAAGCAGTCAGCTATAATCCCAACAGTTGTCGGGCAGACGTATTAGACTTGTCGGACTTTTATACACCCCCACTCTCTACCTCCATTAGATTATTAATCAAAACATTATTGAGAGTAATCGCCTATTGTTCTGGTTTCGTAGAATACACCATGTCCCAGAATATAGTGTCGTAATTCAGTGACACGCCCCCCCCCCCCCCCCCTTAATTTTTCTACAAATCGTAATGAGATGGCATGAAATTTGAAACAGAGATAGTTTCACCTCCCGACCACTGACTGGGTGAGCCAGAATTTTTGTTTTTGCCTTCAATCTTTAGCTACATGCGTTTAAAAAAAGTGTCTCCAGCGATATTACACCAGTTACACCGCAGTTATTCTTAAACCTTATAGTGATTTGTTGGTACTGATAGAAAGCTGACCGCGCAAGGATTCCAAAGATGTAACACAATTTGAATTTCGTTGAAAAATAGCGGAGATATGGGCGTTCAAATGTTGCATGGTTATGCACCTGCGCGAGGCTATTTAATTCTATTTAATAAATGCATCATAATCTGGAATATTTTGTTTATCCAAATACGTATCTGGGCAACAATGCATTACATATTTAATCATACTATTACGTAGCTATTCATTCATTTAAAAAATGTTCCAGAATATGGTTTATTTATTAAATAGAATAAAATAGCCTCGCGCCGGTGATAAACCATGCAAGATTTGAACGCCCATATCTCAGCTATTTTTCAACGAAATTCAAATTGTGTTACAGTACATATTTTGAATCCTTGCATGGCCAGCTTTCCATTGGCACCAACAAACAGCTATAAGGTAGAAGAACAAATGCGGTGTAACTGGTGTAATATCGCTGGGGACACTTTTTTAAACGCTTGTAGCTAAAGATTGAAAGCAAAAATAAAAATTCTGGCTCACCCAGTCAGTGGTCGGGAGGTGAAACTATCTCTGTTTCAAATTTCATGCAATCTCATTACGATTTGTAAAAAAATTTGGGGGGGGGGGGGGTGTCACTGAATTACGACACTATATTCTGGGACATGGTGTATTATTATTAGGATACATGCATATTATTATTATGCTTATTTTAAATTGGTTGCTTCATAGTGATGCCAGGATTGGATATGGTTAAATATTTGTTCATCTTTTCGCTTCGGACTAACACAGAAACGGAATTAAGATTTAGTTTTTTCGGTTTTGTTGTCTTATAGACGGTCTTCTTATAACCAGCTTACTGGCTTTCTAGTCTACCAAACCAAATTAGCCATTTAATCACCAAAATGGTTATTTAGCACCATGCAATGCGCAATATGATTAACCATACGCCAGTAAATATCCACCAGCACTCTGCAGTAAGCTTTCAGTTTATACCCGAAGTATCGCAAATATAATAATTCCCATACAACTACCCTTTATTTAATATATTGTTTACAATTTTTTTTTTTTTTTTTTTTTTTTTTTTTTTTTTTTTTTTTTTTTAAATATGGAATATGGAAGCTAACTCTATCAATAATATTTCTGGAATTATATTTTTTAATTTACCACTTATAATCACCAGTTATTGTTTTGGTCCCCCCTATCCACATCTACAACCTGCTCCAGTGCGCCTTTCAATTTAGGTCCGTATTTCGCCCCGGCAGGCTACAGTATAATAAAATAATCAAATAATTCAACATTATGGTAAACAAACACATTTAAGTAAAAATACCATAGAGGCACAAAACATTTTACTAACTTGCCTACAGAACCGTACAATGCAATTTGTTTCTGTTCTGTGTTGTTTAGGATATATTTTTGCATCAATTTGTATATTTTTGTACGAAAATATTATAGTGTATTATTTATATTTTATTCTCATTGGCTCTACCGCATTTACCTGGTTCGGTAGAAACCTATCCGTATTGTGTTCCTCATGTTGCAAAATTTTGGAAAATATTGGAAATACTGTACATTGTACATAAAGAGTAATTGTTTTTTAGTAGTCGTAATAATAATCACTTGAAGATCAACTAACTGCCATTCATGTTGCCAAGTCCAGACAATATTTGTTCAACTTATCGGGTCTTTTATTGTTACCGTGGCAACAAAATTAATTTTTTAATGTATGGAATTTCTGTCAGCAACATTTTATATGTATAATAATAATTTTTAATATATAAAATATGCCCGTAACAATATTATATATAGCAATACATATAATATATAATATATATTGTTATAATGTTGATGGTTTGGTCGCCATGGTAACAAGGAAAAAACTGATTGGTTGGAAAATTATTGTCTAGACTTAGCAACATGTAAGGCAATTTGACCCTGAATTAAATTTTTTTTAAATTGAGAATAATTATATTTGAATTGATGAAACATTATAGGAGATATTATTTTCTTAATGCCGGTCACCTTATATTCCACTTCAATCTTACGGCTACTAAAATATGGGCGGATTTTGGATATGCTGTTAAGCATAAAACTTGAGCCTAGAAAATCTTAATTCAAATACTGTACTGTTGCAATTTGTCCGAGTCCGAGGTTGGGAAAGGATGGTCTCTTGTTGAATATTAGATACATGCTGTAGTTACTGAAACAGGCAAAGGCAACTGACCGGACCCGTTGACCGGACCCATTGCCATTTAAAGGAGTAGGTTACAGAGGCGTGTTGGGGAACCAAAACAATAAACGAAAGTTAACACAATGTTATAAGATTATGCCGGTTACTAAAGTTGAGGTAATAAGGGTCCGGTCAATAATACACAAGTAAAATATAAATCAAATATAAAGCTTCAATACGGTATTTTGAGGGTCCGGTTAATGAGTCTGGTAGTAGCCACTTGTACTGTAACATGCAGATTAAAGTACATTTAATCCGAGATCCGAGTTATCCATACCATAAGGAACAATGATATGGGATTACAGAAAATTGGTAGCCAACAATAAACGAAGAGCATCACCTCTAGCCGCAACTTCGCGAGTCAATTCAAATCGTCTCCTTGGAGCTTGGAAGATGTTACTTTTTTTGGCAAATTAAAGTTAAATTATGCTGCTGCTGCTGTGCATGCACAGGATACCGGTAGTACAGTAAGTACGGTTATGTGACAGGACACTGATACGGGCAGACAGGACCCAGGCTGTCTGTTTACCGTACCGGACCGGTATATAAAGCAAGGAAAAATATTTTGTATAGGCTCATTTCTATTCTACTGTTCTATATTACATTTACAGTAGGCCCCCTATTAATTAATTATTTATCAATCTCACCCCCTCCCTTGCTGTATACAGGTTTACTAGATTTGATGTGACTTTGAATGGTTTTCCAAACAACTAACTGCTGAACTGAATATGGCCTACAGGAATAAATTCAATATTTACATTCAATGATTATGTTGCAAGCCTAACAACGAATTGGGTAACCTAACAATTATCCAACCATGCTGCCATGCTTACTACATACAGACATACTACCGCCAGGCAGACCGGTATTATTCCGTTTAATTGTTTAAATAGTCTGGGTTAATAAACATTTATCGATGGCTGGAGGGAACGATATCGAAGCTCAAATTCGTTCTATCCAGGAAAAAAAGGAGAGTTTAGTTGGACTGGAATCTCCGAAACAGTCGGAGAAAATAGGTTTCGGGGATGTGTTCGATACCGATGTCTACGATAAAGTAGGTTCCAATCGGTTCGACGGCTACGACCTCTCCATCAATGTGAATGAAAACTTCGATGATGACGACGACATGGGAACGACGGGTTTCGTTCGGAACAGTCGGTCGATTACGGCTCCGGTTGCGTTGCTCAACCAACTGCAGCAACCGGAGAAGGACTACGACCCGTTCGCGGAGCACCGGGCCCCGACCATAGCCGATCGGGAGAACGAGTACCGAGCGAAGCGACGACAGATGATAATCAGTCCCGAGAGACACGATCCCTTCGCCGATGGCGGGAAAACACCCGACCCGAAACTCCGAACCTACATGGAGATAATGAAGGAGCAGAAACTCGCTAAGGACGAGAATGTGGTGCGACAGCGAATCAAAGAGAAGGGCGAGGCGGGGGAGTTGGCCAATGCGATGCCGCCGCAGTTGTCGGTCCAAAAAGCGGCGTTAAAAAAGCGCCGTTGGGACCAGGAAGATACGCCGGCGGGCGGAGCGGATACCCCGGCGAGGAAGAAGGTCTCCGGGTCGGGTTGGGACGAGGCTGGGGCCACTCCCTCGCTGCCGCCCACACCGGGAGGTTCCGCCACGCCGCACGGGACCCGGGACGTCTGGGAGGAGACCCCGGGCCGTAGCAAGGCGACGGACACCCCCGGGGCGACGCCCAGCACCAGGATGCGATGGGAGGACACCCCGGGGCGAACCGCCACCCCGGGAGCTACGCCGGGCGCCACCCCGGGGACCGCCACACCGGGGAGGGGCGGCGACGCCACGCCCAGCTCCCGTCGCAACCGCTGGGACGTCACCCCGGCGACTGAGCGGGACACCCCCCATGGGGGCGGGGCGCACAGCGGCTGGGCCGAGACGCCGCGCACCGACCGGGGTGGTGAGCCGGAGACCCCGGGGGCCTCAAAGCGGCGGTCCCGTTGGGACGAGACGCCGGCCGGGACGCCCGGGACGGTGGGCGGGACACCCGGGACGGTGGGGACCCCCGGGACCCCGATAACCCCTGGGGCAGCCACCCCGGGGGGCGGGGCGACGCCCGCGGGCGCCAAGGCCATGGGGATGGCGACGCCCGCCCCCGGGGCGTTCCTCACCCCGGAACAGTGGCAGGCGTGGCGTTGGGAACGCGAGATCGATGAACGGAACCGCCATCTCGGGGACGAGGAACTCGACACGATCCTCCCGACCGAGGGCTATGAGGTCCTCCAGCCGCCGACCTCCTACGTTCCCATCCGGACCCCGGCGCGGAAACTAACGGCGACCCCGACGCCCCTGGGGGGCGCTGCAGCCGCTGGATTCACCATGCAGGACCCGGGGACCCCGGGTGGTGCTGCTGCGGCAACCGAGCAACTCCAGTCCGGGACTCTCCCGTTCGTTAAACCCGACGATGTTCAATACTTCGGGAAACTCCTGGTCGATGTGGATGAGGAACAACTGAGTAGCGAGGAACAGAGGGAACGACTGATAATGAAACTTTTGTTAAAGATAAAGAACGGAACGCCGCCAATGAGGAAGGCGGCATTACGGAAAGTAACTGATAAATCGCGCGAGTTTGGAGCGGGTCCGTTGTTCAACCAGATCCTTCCGTTGCTGATGTCCCCGACTCTAGAGGACCAGGAACGGCATCTACTTGTTAAGGTTATCGACCGAGTTCTCTACAAACTCGACGACTTGGTCCGCCCCTACGTCCATAAGATCCTCGTGGTTATCGAGCCGCTCCTCATCGACGAGGATTACTACGCGCGAGTCGAGGGGCGCGAGATCATCTCGAACCTTGCCAAGGCCGCCGGACTCGCCACCATGATCTCCACGATGCGTCCCGACATCGATAACCTCGACGAATACGTTCGCAACACGACGGCCCGGGCCTTCGCGGTGGTCGCATCCTCCCTGGGGATCCCCTCGCTACTTCCCTTCCTCAAGGCTGTCTGTAAGTCCAAGAAGTCGTGGCAGGCCCGGCACACCGGGATAAAGATAGTCCAGCAGATCTCCATACTGATGGGCTGCGCGGTGCTGCCCCATCTGCGGTCCCTAGTGGAGATCATCGAGCACGGGTTGGTAGACGAGCAGCAGAAGGTCCGCACGATTACGGCGCTCGCGTTGGCGGCGCTCGCCGAGGCGGCGACCCCCTACGGGATCGAGTCGTTCGATTCGGTGTTGAAACCGTTGTGGAAGGGAATCCGGCAGCACCGGGGGAAGGGGTTGGCCGCCTTCCTCAAAGCCATCGGTTACCTGATCCCGCTGATGGACGCGGAGTACGCGAACTACTACACACGGGAGGTGATGCTGATCCTAATCCGGGAGTTCCAGAGTCCCGACGAGGAAATGAAGAAGATCGTGTTGAAGGTAGTCAAGCAATGCTGCGGCACCGACGGCGTACAGCCGCAGTACATCCGGGACGAGATTCTGCCGCCGTTCTTTAAGAACTTTTGGAACCACCGAATGGCCTTGGATCGCCGGCATTACCGCCAGTTGGTTGATACAACGGTCGAGATCGCCAGTAAAACCGGCGCCTCTGAGATAATAGGTCGGATAGTAGACGACCTCAAAGATGAGTCGGAACAGTACAGGAAGATGGTACTTGAGACTATAGACAAGATAATGGGCGGTTTGGGAGCCTCGGATATAGACAGTAGGTTAGAGGAGCAGCTCATTGATGGGATTCTGTACGCCTTCCAGGAGCAGACCCAAGAGGATAACGTGATGCTCAACGGTTTCGGTACTGTAGTTAACGCCCTCGGGAAGAGGGTTAAACCCTACCTCCCGCAGATATGCGGGACCATTCTCTGGCGACTCAACAACAAGTCGGCTAAAGTACGACAACAGGCGGCCGATCTGATCGCGCGAATCGCAATCGTTATGAAGAACTGTCAGGAGGAGAAGTTGATGGGACATCTGGGGGTCGTTCTCTACGAGTATCTTGGGGAGGAGTATCCGGAGGTCCTGGGTTCCATCCTCGGGGCGCTCAAGGCCATCGTGAACGTGATCGGGATGCACAAGATGACGCCGCCCATAAAGGATCTCCTGCCGCGACTGACACCGGTGCTGAAGAACCGCCACGAGAAGGTGCAGGAGAACTGCATCGATTTGGTTGGGCGAGTGGCTGACCGCGGTTCCGAATACGTTTCAGCTCGGGAGTGGATGCGGATCTGCTTCGATTTACTCGAGTTACTCAAAGCCCACAAGAAATCGATCAGAAGGGCCGCTGTAAATACCTTCGGGTACATCGCCAAAGCGATCGGTCCGCATGATGTCATGGCAACTTTATTGAACAATCTTAAAGTCCAGGAGCGTCAGTTGCGCGTTTGCACCACAGTTGCTATTGCGATTGTAGCGGAAACCTGTTCCCCATTTACGGTCCTTCCCGCATTGATGAACGAATACAGAGTTCCCGAACTCAACGTTCAGAACGGAGTTCTCAAAGCGTTGGCGTTTATGTTCGAGTACATTGGGGAGATGGGTAAGGATTATATATATTCCGTGTCGCCGCTGCTGGAAGATGCGCTGATGGAACGAGATTTAGTTCATCGACAGATCGCTAGTGCGGCGATCAAACACATGGCGATCGGAGTTACAGGGTTCAACTGCGAAGACGCCCTCCTCCACCTCCTCAACTACGTTTGGCCCAACATCTTCGAGACGTCCCCTCACGTCATCCAGGCTGTCTTTGAGGCTCTTGACGGGTTTAGGGTATCTCTGGGTCCCAACAAGATGCTCCAATACTGCCTCCAGGGCCTCTTTCATCCCGCTCGTAAGGTCCGAGACGTTTACTGGAGGGTGTACAACACGATCTACGTCGGAGCCCAGGACTCACTGAACTACAGCTATCCTCGTGTTCCAAACGACGTAAAGAACACATATTCGCGGGACCATCTGGACTACTTCTTGTAGATGGACGGACACCCAATGGTGCGTACTGGTAAAAACAGAGAGATCCGGATAGCGCAATGCCATTGAGTTCTTATTGGGCTGTTTCTTTCACAACTTAATTCTTAAATATGTAATTTACGGTGTTTGTTTTTACATTCACATAAAAACAATAATAAACTAAAGTCGTTGATTTACCTTTTGAATATTTAATGTGTGATGGATTTAATGTTTTGTTTATTATCATCGAAGAACTAAACGCGAATATTCGCACTTGTAAATTACTTTCGCGCTTTTATTTCGGCACTGTCAGTATCTCACTCAATAGTATTCCTTGGTTTACCATAATGTTTATATGTTAACATGAGTTTGTTATTAGTTACTTTGAATTATAACAATTTCTTACAATTATTCCTCTTCTACAAACAAAAAATCCATTTTAAATATATTTTGCTTGATGACAGAAAACATATAACTTTCCAAGTCGCAACTTTTATATAGTTTTATAACTTAATATATTAATTGTGGTTGTCTGAGTTGTATTTGTGGGTGTTGCTATGGGAACAGCTTAATAACTTTTAGTTTTCTTCAAGTTTAGGTATCGCCCCCTCCCCCGTTTGTTCCAGATGATTCGTTCACGATCCCCAATGGAGTCTATACGGACGCGCAGTTCGCCGGGCTGGTGTTCGCAGAGGATGTAGTCCGTCGCAATTCCAGCAACGGGTTGGTTGCCAAGCAACACAACAACGCAGCTGTCGCCAATAGAACTTTCGGAAAAGGGACCATCCACTGTGCCGGAAGCGAAACGGACGCGGCACACAATGCGAGTACTGAAAGTAAAATAGGGAATACCGAAACCTCCCGCAACGAGGCGCAACACAATGCATGGACGTAGTTTCTGATTGGTTGCTGGTGCGCTTTGCGTTAGAGTGGATGTTGTATGTCTGGTTGCAGAACTCCACAGACATGGCTATGAGTCTTTGTATTTTGTTTTTTCAATTATTACAATTTGTTATATGGTATACACCATGTCCCGATCCCGGAATATAATGTCGTTATTCAGGTACCTACCCCCCCCCCCTCCCCTATTTTTCTACAAATCTTAATTAAATTGCACGAACTTAGTTACACCTCCTTCCTCATTGAGTCAGTACCAGTCGTCGTACTGCTACTGTAGTTATTCTCCAACCTTTATTTAGTGATTTTTACAAGATCGGTAACAATATTTTAATTTCTTCAGCTAGCCTAAGGTACATGGTTTTGCATCCGCGATGCTATGTCATGAATACATAATATTTCTGGAGATCGAGCAGTGTGTTTTTATCTCATTAGAAGCTGGATAAAAAGGGGGGGGGGGGGGGGGGGGGTCCGTGTACCTATAATTCGTTTAATTTAAGTCATTGTATTCCACGCGATTGTATAATAAGGGATTGCCAATTGCATTTCCCATAAGTTCGTGTTACTAACTCTAACCGTGTGTCTCCGCATAGCCTTGTTGTTATTGGAGTTCTGCTTATTGTTGCCATGGTTCCATATTGTTTTGTAGCAATTTATGACGAAGTTACTTTAAACCTTGTGGCTAGTAGTTTCCGATATTTGTTTGCTTTCACGAATATTCGAACCATTGCCCCGATGCCAGCGTTAGTTTAAAGGAAACTTATCGGCAGCTCCAAACCAAAACCCAGTATGTCAATTTTTTTCGAAATCGAGCTTTTTCGATTTTTGGGGTTTTTGGGGGCGTAGAATTCATCTGACTCAGTTTCGAAACCATAGCACTAACTGATTTCGCAGTATTAACAATTAATTAATTAACTAATTAGCTAATTTAGAGCAAATACCACGTCGAAACACAGTAATGCTAGTTACTGGGTTTCGTGTATCCTTTCTGGTGTTATTTTGAAAAAGTTACTCCATCAAAACCCAGTATGTGCTCAAAAATCCCAAGATCCTGCGCCAAAACCCAGTAACTGCACTTACTGGGTTTCGAGCAAAATTCTTTACTGGGTTTTCACATGGTATTTTCTGAACAAAATTGAGTATCATTTCCGAAAGACAAATTGTCCAAGTCAAAACCCAGTATGTATATTGATAATGTCAGATTTACCACGTCAAAACCCAGTAAACAGAGTTACTGGGTTTCCAGCAGTTTGAGATACTGGGTTTTGACGTGGGATTTCCCGAATGCAGATACTATGCCAAACCAAAACCCAGTAACTCCGGCAACGCAACAGACGTAGACAAATAATTAAATGTTCTAGAATATTATATTCTAGAATGTTGCCTCTTTGTTTTCGCTAACCGTTTTGGCGAAGGAAGTCAGAGTTACTGGGTTTTGGCGAAGGGACTTGTCAGTTACTTGGTTTTGGCATGGGAAAGGTAACTGATTGGAAAAGTTAAATGTTAGTTTACTGGGTTTTGGTGTGGGCAAATTAGTTACTGTGTTTTGAAATGGGAATCGTGACGTTACTGGGTATTGATGCATCAAAAATCACAATTATTTTCTTTTCTACCATACCAAAACCGTGTAAGTCGATTTATATGAAAAGTAAGGAATAAATTAAAAAAAAAAGTTTTGGCACTAATATATATGTACAATTTGTAAAGGTACACAAAATTATAACTCATCAAATTAAATTTTAACCAAATGCCAGCTGTTTAAAGTCCAAAAACTTTAAACGAGATTATCTCGAAAAGTCAAAAAATGTACTTACTGGGTTTTGGTTTGGAGCTGCCGTTATGTCATAAGTTTTTCTGAGAAATATATTTATGTATTTTTATATTGTAAATATATAAGGGATCTGATTTTTTTATTACCCTGCCTCGATCCATCTTTGTTTGCTGACTAAATTGACTTTCATCGCCATAGTAACCAATATAGGGGCCGTGGACAAATAATTGACGATTTTCAACCCCTGTCACACTCTGTCACGAATTTTGTAAGCCCCTCCCCACTTGAACGTCACTGTCACAAAAAATACGCAGTATAGTTAATAAAAATGTTAAATTTGAAATTATTATGTTATTAGTCAATACTAAATGTTAATACTTCATTAATTCAGCTGTACGCAATTACTAAACAAGGAAGACACCCCACATATTCATTATTCACTCCCATCGGAATGACGACATTTGAGTTTCGACATCGATCACCGGAAGTGCACCAGTGCACCTTCCTGGGTCTAAATTAAATAAATGAACATTATAATTAACTTAATTATTAAATTAATTAACTAAATTATTATTAACATTATAAATTAACACTTCATCACCTCGATTCGCGATTACTTGAATGGATTTCACTTTGGCTGTTGATGTTGGTGTTGTTAATTTTATTTGTTTACCAAAGTGCTATTGTGACGTCACAAGTATAGCTACCCCCCTCTCCCCAAGTCACAAATTGTCACAAAATTCCCCCCCCCCCCCCCTCTTCGACCGTGACATCATTTGTGCACGGACCCATACCGGTACATAACGTACACGTTCGTGGGGCCTTCGCGCAGCACGAGGCTCAGAAAATAGATATTATTTTCCGAAATTTCAATTAATTTGTAGAATTTCTTAAACACTGTAATTTTGATTTTATTAAACTATAATGTGTAACATACCAATTCAGCTGTGCAATGTGAAAAGACCGCAAGTTACAAAAAGTCATTTCGAGTAAAACGCAAATTACTGTTTGCCTTCAGATTATTGGTTTAAAATGTCGGTAAATTACTAATTTTTTATAACCCTGCGCAATTGGGGGTGGGTAATTTTTATACGTGATTATTTTTCACTTTTCATTAAGGACACGTGTCGTGTATGTGATAAAAATTAAATTTTTTTTTTACCGGATTCTGATCAAAATGTATCTTGCGATTTAAAAACTGAAAATGACATAGCGAGATCTCTTTTAGTTCTCGAGTTATTGTTGTCTTTCTGCCTGTCAGTCGGTCTTGTCTGACAAAATTAAAGAAACACGCGAATTGTACAATTTTCGCTATGATTTTTCCTGTTTAGTGATCTCATTTCTAATGTCTATTTTAATCAAAGTGTTCTAATCAAAGATTGTCTGTCTTTCTGTCTGCGTGCATTTCTATCTGTCTCTGTCACTCAAAAATTATGAATGAAATACTAAACTGAAAATGTTGGTATAGGGGTTTTACTGGTCTATGGTTCCATTTCTAATTTCTGTTTTAACGTTTAAAGGATTCATAGAAGGTCTATCAGGTTGTCTGTCTGTCTGTTATATTTTGACGGACAGACCGACAGGTATACAGACCAACACAGAGCTATCATATTTGAATACTCACACCAGAAATGGAATCACCTACCAGGAAAAGCCCTTTAATGCTGATGTCGTGTCCTTTCCTAAATTTCGACTGACAGACAGACAGACAGATTGTCTGATAAACAGACAGACTGACAGTCTGGAATTTGTCAAACGTTAAAATTGACATCGGAAATGCAATCACAATCTCAGAAAACCCCCATATCGAAAATTTTAGTTAAGAAGTATTCATCCTTATTTTTTCAATATAAATTGAATTATCCCTCCATTTAACAAAAAATGGCGGGAAGGTTTAAAAATTTTAAATGCCGTTATCTCAGAATTTTATGTTTTGTTTTTTATTTTTCACCCATGTACCTGTTTCTTTGGAACTACAGCACCAAATTGCATGAAATTTTCAGCATATGTTCTTCTACTAATCCTTTATAGCTGGAGATGTCGGAGGTAAATGGAGTGGGTGGACAGGTGATGTTGGAGGTAGATGGAATGAGTGGACAGGAGGTGTTGGAGGTAGATAGATTGGGTATACAGGTGTTGGAGGTAGATAGATTGGGTGGACAGGGGATGTTGGAGGTAGATGGAATGTGTGGACAGGGGATGTCGGAGGTAGATGGAGTGGGTGGACAGGGGATGTCGGAGGTAGATGGAGTGTGTGGACAGGGGATGTTGGAGGTAGATGGTGTGGGTGGACAGGGGATGTCGGAGGTAGATGGAGTGTGTGGACATAGGGGATGTTGGAGGTAGATGGAATGGGTGGACAGGTATTGGAAGTAGATGGATTGGGTGGACAGGGGATATCAGAAGTAGATGGAGTGGGTGGACAGGTGATGTTGGAGGTAGATGGAATGGGTGGACAGGTGTTGGAGGTAGATGGATTGGGTGGACAGGGGATATCAGAAGTAGATGGAGTGGGTGGACAGACGATGTTGGAGGTAGATGGAGTGGGTGGATAGGGGATGTCGGAGGATGGAGTGGGTGGACAGGGGATGTCGGAGGTAGATGGAGTGGGTGGACAGGAGATGTCGGAGATAGATGGGAGTGGGTGGACAGGGGATGTCGGAGGTAGATGGGAGTGCCTGGACAGGGGATGTTGGAGGTAGATGGAATGGGTGGACAGGAGGTGTTGGAGGTAGATAGATTGGGTAGACAGGGGATATCAGAAGTAGATGGAGTGGGTGGACAGGGGATATCGGAGGTAGATGGAGTGTGTGGACAAGGGATGTTGGAGGTAGATGGAATGGGTGGACAGGGGATGTCGGAGGTAGATGGAGTGGGTGGACAGAGGATGTTGGAGGTAGATGGAGTGGGTGGACAGGGGATGTTGGAGGTAGATGGAGTGTGTGGACAGGGGATGTTGGAGGTAGATGGAGTGGGTGGACAGGGGATGTCGGAGGTAGATGGAGTGGGTGGACAGGGGATGTCGGAGGTAGATGGGAGTGGGTGAACAGGGGATGTCGGAGGTAGATGGAATGGGTGGACAGGAGGTGTTGGAGGTAGATAGATTGGGTAGACAGGGGATATCAGAAGTAGATGGAGTGGGTGGACAGGGGATGTCGGAGGTAGATGGAGTGTGTGGACAGGGGATGTTGGAGGTAGATGTAATGGGTGGACAGGTGTTGGAGGTAGATAGATTTGGTAGACAGGGGATATCAGAAGTAGATGAAGTGGGTGGACAAGGGATGTTGGAGGTAGATGGAATGGGTGGACAGGGGATGTCGGAGGTAGATGGAGTGGGTGGACAGGGGATGTTGGAGGTAGATGGAGTGGGTGGACAGGGGATGTTGGAGGTAGATGGAGTTTGTGGACAGGGGATATCGGAGGTAGATGGAATGGGTGGACAGGTGTTGGAGGTAGTTGGAGTGGGTGGACAGTGATGTTGGAGGTAGATGGAGAGGGTGGATATGGGGTGTTGGAGGTAGATGGTGTGGATGAACGGGGTGATGTTGGTGTTGGTAGATGGAGTTATAAAGTATTTGATAATGTTTATGATCTGGATGGAGAGAATAATATCGTCCAACAGTTTAGCATATCCACGAAATCAGTGGATTTTGCATGGTAATGCCACACCAGCCCAAAGCAGATGTCGATCTCCTGATGATAGACGTATTTTTGACTCTCATAAACACGTATTGCGCGATGCTGGTTGCTCATATAAGTGCAAGTTTGGCTGTAAAGAGAAGATTATTAGTGAACTTCTAATTCTTTGTTGGAAAACTATTTACTACATATTTCTCTGGTATAATTTTGATAGTAAAAATGAAATATAAATGCGGAATAAATTAACACCTATGTTTCACCCCAGCCGGTAATCAAAAGTAATTACACATTAATAAAAATCACCATATGTAAATTGGTGATATGCAAAACACCCTAATAATAATTGCAATTCGTCGACCGTAAAAACACCCTTTGCGAAAATTGTAATTATTGTGATATGCCAAACACCCTACCGATGTTTCTTATCTCAGTGCTTAAGGCCATGCGAATGAAAATTTTTTTGATCAAAAATTTTTCCAATCTTTCCTCTTCCTGAACATATACGGGTCTAAATCTCACGATTTGCTGATCCTTACACCAAACCGCCAAAGTCTAAGTCAATTTACTCAAAACATGATTTTTTGCGATGGGGTGTTCTACCTTCTGATGGCAGGATTATTGTAATATTTAGCAACACATAAAAAGTTTTCGAAAAAGATGTGATAAAAAAAATGTACGGTTCAATAAATATGCCATATTTTGAAAAGTTGTAAACGAAATTATTTCATTTTCGTGCCCTCGTAGAGCTGAGATGTTGTTTAAGACAAGGCCAATATTAATACTCACATTGCTTCCCAACAAAGTACAAATAAAAGAACATGGATAAGTGGGCAAATCCAAACATCCGACACCAAGCGTCCGACATCATTTCAATTTCAATCAAACTACAAAAACTGTGTGTTAGATTTAGGATATTACAAAGGTTGGCCGAGTCTGAGGGCTTCTGCAGTAGAGTTTTCTCGCCGCCTTGGATGATCGAGGTGTCATACAGAAGGAACCAGCGGTTGCGTTGAAGGACGCGCCCGGAAGCCATTCGTACCATGTTCCGACGCTTTGGTCCGACTTCGACAATCTTTCCGGTTTTGTCCCAGCGGTTGGTCGACGGATTCTGAATGTGAACCGGGTTTCCAACGGTCAGTGGGTCAAGCGTCTTGGAGCCCTTATTGTATTGGGCTGCCACTTTATCTTGGAGTTCTGGGACCTTGGAATCCAACTGGGTGCGGACTTTCTGATGGTCTGAGCGGAATGCGCGGCTGTGTGCATGGACCAGTGTGCGCGTCTGGTGGCCGAAGAGGATTTCGGCAGGTGATTTCCAGTGAGCCAAGGGCGAGTTCCGTAACTTCATTAGTCTCTCCTTGAACGCATTGGAGGTCATTGACCCGCTGTTCGCGCTTTCAGACCTTTGGCAGTTTAACCCGCCAAATTAAGATGTCTTCTAGATATTAAATCGCTTTTTAGCCTATGACAAGTATTTGATTCACTACACTAGTCGAAACCAATCTGTGCGCGATCATTCACCCGCTGGATATTCCCGGGAGATTGGGTTCGACGGTTTAATTTTATTGCTATGTAAGCCTAATGTATTATTCGACTGACAGTATTATATAATCTCTGACAATATTATTCACCTTCGGGAATATTAACAGTTCCTTTAGGACGTGGCGCTTTATCTATATAAACAGAGTTATGACTTAAACTACTCACAACGATATGGCTTAATTATAATTCACATATATGGCGCATTCTTTAGGAAATGCTTCTTTAACAGACTCACTCATACACAATGCTGCACAATACTGCACACTAATCTGCCAATCTTCACTGATTTTAGTCACATATAAAAGGAACACAGACTGACTCATGTAGGGTCTATCAAATAACATTAGATTCACTTCAAACCACTTTAACATAAGTCACAATCGTTATTGGTAACCTTTCTCTCTTACCTTCGGTATATCAAGAATATTGGGTGTCGGGGTTATTTCTCGTTATTCCAATATAATAATTCATCAACAAATATAATGAATAACCGACAACAAATAGCAGTATACAGTATTGATTGAGCAGGTAATTTTAGCAGTTTCAGCAGTTATTAAAAGCCGTGTGTCAGCAGTGATTGCAGTGATTCCATGAGTTTGGTCGGTATGTCAGTTAAAGGATATATGTCCTTATAATTAAACCTACTAGTGTTGAGCTAAAAAGCAGAAAAGCACAAAACACTATAAAGCCGTTCTTTCGTGGCTTTGAAAAACTCGTGACTACTGCTCTATACGAGGATACCAACTACCCTTATTCCACGAAGCTCCCGTTCAACACAGAGAAAGAGCAGTGAGATAGGAAAATTTCAGTTCAGTAGCTCTGTGATAGGTCAAAATCAAGGCTAACTCAAATTCTATTGGGAGATACAAAACAAGGCTATGACGCAACCTTCTTAGGCTGGTTGGCCGATTAAACAGAGCCCAGATACCTGCATACAGCAAATCAGCCAATAAGCTGGTAGCTTGCACTATTTTAACTATAGATCCCCTTTAGAGTATTCTAGCGACCGGGGGGGAACTGGCCAACAAGGCAAACGAATCAGTTATCCCACAAAAGCTTTTACACCGCTCCCAGAAAATGGGATTTAAGTCTATAAAATATACCAAATCACAGTTTCTAAAATATAAAAATACTCTAAACAGTTAGTCTTTCTTGCGCGGACGGCGTTTACGCAGTTTTTTAAAGCTAGCAAGAGTCATTTTCTCTTTGGGGCGAGCCACTTTACGAGGAGGGCTGTAGCTCCTAGGCGAAGGGTGCAATATAATTGCATCAGAAGGTGCAGGGTTACGATCGGTATACCCGCCGGTCGAAGTACCTGGTTGATTAATATCAACCTCAGTGGAGTGAGGTCTAACGGCCTTTAGAGCGCGTCTTAGGACAGCAGCTCCTACGGGTCCTTGACGGGTCGTCTGGACACTAGCGGTGGGTGGACCGTGAGTGGTGAGGAACTTTCTCGGTTTAATGGTTCTCTCCAGCTCGCGTTCTCGGGTTCGATATTCATATGGGCGCCGAGATACTTCCTGGAGTTCAGGATGCGAGTTCACGAAAATGTCGCCATACTCAGGGTCCTGACGGATAAAATTGATCAGGTGATATGTGGTTATATCATTGGGGTTAACGTTTCTAAGGTATTTCCTGACAAACTTGGTGGAAATACACTCACCAACACGCTTTATTAACTCGTAACTTGGTACGCGTGTTTTCTGTTCAATCGACGCGAATAGGTAAGGATGGAACGCGTAAACTCCCTCGTAAGCTCGTCCAGGGTAATAGCGATGTCTGGATTCGCAATGTAAATCTGCGTTCGCTTCCCAAGCTCGGATGTATCGCAGGGTGATCATCTCGTCTACGCTCTCTAAATCGCGATTAAAGGGACAATTGTAACTTTCGTGTCCTTTAAGTTGGCAGTAGTGACATTGAGTCATAAATTGTGGGCAGACGGCAAATATATGAGAGTTATTAAGCCGGCAATAAGCACAATATATTTCCATCATCGGTTGTTCGAGGAAATAGGAACAAGGTACGCTCGAGTCTAGAGGAGTGAAGTGGTCTCTCGATGCGCATAATCGACAACGTTTTCGGGAAACGTAGTTGGCGTGTCGATAATCGTACGCTGTGAGACGCTGTGGACCTTGATACCACTCTATGACATAATCATTGTCACTGCTCCGAGAAGCCGTAGGTTGAATCGCTTCTGATTCCAAGCATACTGGTTCATCCTCCAGCTGCATAGACGAAGTGGGTGCGTCGGTTTCCGTAAGTGGACCCACTGTCTGTATTTCCACGACAGAATAACCTGTAGATATTCGGGGTCTTTGTATAACGGATGAATGTAGGTTCTGTATACAAACGTCTTGAAGGGGAAACGCGGGTGATCGCTCTCCAGTTTTACAATATTCCTCCATCTGTTCGAAGCTGTCTGGAACGACAGGTAGCGGTCGATCGGCGGTAAGATACATCATCGTAAAATAGAGCCGTTTGAGTTCCATTATAGGATCTTGATGCATACCTTGGGGATATCGAGTTTCGAGGTTTTGTTGACTAGCAACATTGAGATAGGTCTCTCGTAAGAATTCTAGATAATCGTTGAAACCGTTACGTTTATCAGGTTCTTCAACGTCTTCTCTTTCGAGTTTGTTTCGAATAGAGTTCTCGTGTTCTATTCTCGATTTATCGTTTCGACTCCGCTGGGCATGATATTTAAACAAAACCATTTCCCTTTCGGTGTCTACATCGTCGGTGTCGTGTAAATCAATAGGATGACCAGTGGTCAAGAAGTCCATATACGTACCATTACGATGCGTGTAGCGAGCAGTGAACTTTCTATAATCCAATTCACGCGTAAGTTGCTCCTGGGACATTGGCGGTTCGATATAACGACCATCGTCCTCCGTAGTAGTTGGATCAGCGTCGCCGCGTATCAAGCTATCGACAAACGCTTGTAAAGGTAGAGTATATCTCTCCCTGATACCAAGATCATCTTCTATTAATTCAGTCATATCTGCTATACAAGTTCACCAATATTATAATGAGTTTATATATCGTTAGGCGAGCGGGCGTCGCTGCCTATTTCTCCCTTGCCCCCGGACAGTAGGAGATTCTCAGCGCCGATGTACCGCTGTAGCTGTACTTTCGCCAACGACGTAGCTGTACAACGACAACGATAACCGGCACAAGTCACTCCACTGTCCGTCCCAAAGGCTTAGATGTACTTCAAGTATTCCTTGGAGAGTTAGGTTATTTTTACGATTGCGACTAGCTACTGTAAACACACTTTAGCAGTAACATTCACCTATAAACTCACAAATACCACACAACTGGTCACAACTACGCACATTCGGGCCATTTGTCCGTTAGTCAATGCCTTCCAGAATGTCACTGTATTATTATGTATCCTTGGATACTAGCAGTGCGCTATTTATTCCCTATGCTATTCAATGGGACAAGCTTTCTATTGTTCTTTTAACTCAATTCTAATTCTAGCGTGGTTGTTGCTATGGTGACATTATGTAAAGCTAGCGGTAGAATTAGGGTAATTCCAATGCATACAGATCTGGGATGTTATTTAATAGGAATTCTTTAATAGTCAATGTCCTGTTTATACATGACTTTACGAATTTTATCGGCTATTAACTATGTTTGGGAGACTTTCGTACACGCATACGCATAATAATATAAATCTCCGCTCCCTTGATCTATTAATTAATGGAATTTTGGGAATGTTATAAATTGCGTAAAATGGCAATTTATTAAATTCATTAAAAGACATGAATTTAAATTTATTCCCTGAAATTTTATTATTTGATAATTAAATGGACATATTTTGATTCTAGAACTTGTCTAGGGACACAAGATCCTTAATTCTAAGAAAATTGTCTCTTTAAGAATATCGGTAAATGCTACAATATCTTAATTGACTAGAATTGTTGAAGGATCTGAATTTTACAGATTTTGATTTATTTGATTTGTAAATATTAACTAATTAATATTTGAGATGGGCACCGATTTATTCCAGAACTTGTCTGGGGATGTTAACCACTGATTCTATAATTTGTCTTTCAAGTATATCGGTGGGTGCCACGATATCTTAATCGACTAGAATTGCAGATGGTCAAAGGGTTTAACAGATTTATTTTGCGTTTTACGCTACTGTTAAAGGGACATCACGCTACTATATGTATTATTTAATATACGGTATGAGAGCAATATCGCACGAAGCAATGTCAGTGTGAAGAGGCAAGTCGTTTCCAAGGTCTACCCAGAGCTTGGTTTAGCCGAGACACGAGGATCTGAACTTTG
Source organism: Nemertoderma westbladi (assembly GCA_032718475.1). Taxonomy (NCBI): domain Eukaryota; kingdom Metazoa; phylum Xenacoelomorpha; order Nemertodermatida; family Nemertodermatidae; genus Nemertoderma; species Nemertoderma westbladi. The sequence goes on along the minus strand of JAUCBJ010008416.1, from coordinate 141 downwards.
CATTCCTAATACTCTGCCTACCAATAATACTTAAATATAGTAGTGGCTTTATTGTACTTTAATAAGTACGGACATTTCATCTTACTGTAGTCACGTATTTATAATAGAATACGAGCAGTAAGGAAAGAGAAAAAGAATTAT
>JAUCBJ010008415.1:0-10488 GCA_032718475.1 Nemertoderma westbladi | reverse complement strand
GGTACTAATAGGGTTAAGCCTTCATACCAAGAAGAGCACGCATAGTCCATGTGACACTGTATTAAAGAAGAGCAAAGTAACTTGCGGGAGCCGGTGTTTAAACTATTTTAATTTCTGTATAGAAACCTAAGCCTACTGTTAACTTTCGAAAAAATATTTTTCACTGCACTTTCTCCTGATAAGCACTTATCCTACGTGGCGCCTAAATATTTAACTTCCTTTTTATTTTCAATCTTATGTCCATTACTAGTGACTTCAAACTTAGTTACCTTCTTTAACTTTCTTTAGGAACCAAACAAAATACTTTCAGTTTTACCGTAGTGAATGGATAGCTTATTATCAACCAACCACTCATTACAGGATTCTAGAACTACACTTAACTTTTGGGAAATATGGATAGGATCTTTATGAGAGAAAATAAGAGCACTGTCGTCGGCATATAAAATGAGTTTAAAATCGGGATCTATACTACTTATCATATCATTTAAATAGCATACAAAAAGCAGAGGACCTAATATACTACCTTGCGGTACACCACAGGTACTCTCTTGTACAGTAGACTGCGATTTGCTAATGACTACAGTTTGACCTCTGTCTGACAGGTAGGACTTGAACCAGTCTATAGAACCTACACCCATCAGGCCTAACTTACCAAGCAGAATTTCGTGATCTACAGTATCGAAAGTCTTTTGTAGGTTCAACATTACCATACCAGTATATAAACCCTTTGCGTTATTACATCTAATTGTATCAGTTAAGTTAATAAGACAGGTGTCTGTAGAATATGATTTACGAAAACCGGACTGAAGTTCATAGATCAGATTTAGCCTACTAAGATGTGCCCCAGCTGTAGAAAAACAGAACGTTCTAGAATTTTAGATACAATACTTAAGATACTAACAGGTCTGTAATTACAGGGTTCTACTTTACTATTCTTTTTATACAGAGGAACAACCTTAGCTAATTTCAGTTCGTCTGGTACTACATTATCTACGATAGAGTAATTAATAATAAAAGTAATAGGCACTTTAAGTACTTCAGCACCATCCTTGAGAAAACGGGCAGGTATTAGGTCTAAACCGGTACTTTTTGAAGCTGATAGGCTAAGTAGATTTTGAAAAACGAAATCCTCAGAAACGGGTTTTAAAAATAACTTTTCTGAATTTTGTAACTTTTCTAAATAAAAATTATTTAGAGTTTCGGACCCTATACTATATTTATTACTTGATAACGGTAACTTCTTAACTAAATTAGAGGCAACATTAGTAAAATAATTATTAAATAAATTACTAACTAGAGTATGATCATGAATCAGCTCACCGTTATCTTGCAGAACAATATTCGATTTAGATTTAAGGTTTTTATAACCTAAAGATTTTATGGTAGACCATAGACTTTTAGGATTATCTTTATTCTCACTTATTTTGTTGTACAAATATTCAGATTTAGCTTTTTTTATTTCCCGTTGGACAAGGTTTCTATATTTGCAGTAATTATTATAATCAGCTAAAACACGGTATTTCCTAAATTTATACAAATAGTTATCTCTTTCTCTGATATTACTAAGAATACCCGAAGTCATCCAGGGCTCAGTGCGTTGTTTAAGACTAATTTCTTTAATTTGTGCTACAGTATTAAGTGCCTTTAAAAATATATCTTTAAAAACAGTGTACGCAAGGTTAATGTCAGCGGCCTTAAAATAGGGTTCCCAGTCAGAATTAACTAACAAACTTAAAAAACGTTCCTTGCTGTAATTTTTCATAGACCTAACTATTACTGTTTTATGATCCCCGAAAAAAGATTTTTGTGTCTTTCTTGTGCAAAAAACTATAAAATGATCGCTTAGACCTATAGTTAAAACCCCAGATTGAGAAATAATATCGGTATTATTACAAAGGATGTGATCTAGTAAAGTAGAAGTTTTACTGGTAATTCTGGTAGAATCTCGAATAATTTGTTTTAAACCAAACAAATTTAAAATACTTTGGTACTGTTTACAGATGGAGGATGCTTTGTGATGGTAACAGATATTAAAATCACCTAAGAAATATATTTCACAGTTACATTACATAAAATTGTATTTTCAAAATTTTGCAAAAAATCTGATTGTTTAGGGGGCCGATATAAAGTACCGATTAAAATAGGTTTAGTTTTAGGAAGTAAAAGTTCCACCAGTAAAACTTCGTCACAAGTCTCTAAATCTTCCCTACGATTAAAAGCTAAATCACATCGAATGTAAGTACAGACACCACCACCGTGTCTGTCCCTATCCTTACGTAAAACTACGTAATTATCAATATAAATTTCTCCATCAGAAACACTATCATCGAGCCAAGTTTCAGAGATTGTTAAAACTGCTGGGTTGGATTTATTGATTAAAATACGAATTTCGGAAAGTTTTGGAAGCAGAGATCGTGCATTTAAATGCAAAAAATGCAGACCTTTTTTCTTAAAAAATTTAAAAGTTTCACTCTCAGCATCACTTGGAGTTTGCAGAGGCGATGTGAGGAATGAATCGTCTGTTTCTGATTCTAAAATTGTATCATGAAAGGGAAGTTCGGTAAAAATACAGCTATTGCAGAGAAAACTTGGTTCAAGATTGTTTCTGGTGGAGAATAAATAACTGCTTTTCCTACGGTAACATTTTAAATGTACAAATGTGTCAAGTCAAAGTGTAGCTGAATTGACAAACCAGACACAACTAAACCAAGTTTAGTTTCTGTATTCGCTTATAACCAAAATTTAATATAAAAAGGGTAGCGACATTGGGCGTAATTATTAACGTTATTCATTCATTTATTTTGATCAGTTTGATTGTGGAAGATTGGACAGTATATAGACACAGAATAGGTACTCGAAACGCTTGGTAATGCGGTACTATTGACAGCTGTTTGACCCAAGTTTAGCACATTCGGTATTCAGACTTATTGGCTTCATTACTTGAGTAATAAAATTGATTTTCCCCTTCTGGAGAGAGAGATACTCTCTCTCTCCAGAAGGGGAAAATCAAATTTATATTGAGTTTACATATTCACAACAGTTAGCAACAGCTGTTACAGAAAATAGGAACATTATTCGATTCTTCCGCTGTTCCCGGTGGTTTAGCAGTGGTTGGTGGACCTTAGCGGGAAGACTACTGTACTGAGTAAAATTAGAGCGGTAGTTGAGACCGTATTTAGAACGGCTAGACTTATTAGACCTTCGAACCCATGGATTTATCAGTGCGGCGTCCAGCAAAGAATTTCTAGACTCTTGAGATCCAAAGTGAAAACATTTGTGGATTCGGTTCTTATCTTTACAAACCCCAACGGAGGTGAAATTTTCGAAAATTTATATCGTTTTTCACCATTGATTGAATTTTGACCACAAAACTGCACTTTTCTCCAATATATTGCTGAAATTCATGACTCTCTGAATAAACCAACCTTTTTCTCAGTTTGTAGATTTTGACTTTTTTTAATCACTAAATTACCTACTACTTTTTATTTTTTACTAAACTATCATCAAACATATACCAAAATGTTCAGCAGCTTTAGGTCAACAATTGTAAGCTTTGGTTATGTAAAAGGTGGCCAATTGCATCTTCTAGAACCGATTTGTAGCTGCTACCCTTTGTCTATCACAAATTATTGATTCCCAAAATAAACCACGAACATTTATGTTATAAAATAAAACAATATGTAATGTTAAATAAAATAATAATTTGGTATTATTATTATTATTTTTAAATTATTTGGGTCGGAACTGTCCTCCCTCCTATGCTTGATCCAGTCAATTCCGACCCGTGAAAATTTCATTCGATCTCTGAGTGGGTCCAAATTGTCCGGGTCGCTATAATTGACTGGGTCGGAATTGTCCGTACTCCGATAAGTGATGGAAACTGCACAAATTAGTTGCTGTATAAATAAATGTAAAAATGACATAAATTATGTTATAAATAAGTTATTAGCTTAGATTTATGATGGCGTTTGGAGACATGTTATAATACCATAACTAGGCCCTACTGGTTATTAATAGCTATACCCCGCCTACCGGTAGGTAATGCAGTAGGCCTATCTGGCTGTCAGGGAAATTTTCACTTATTATTTACGTGGCAACCAATGACGGCGTTAAGTAATGTCCACTAAGGGGACATTACTTAACTGATAACACCAAATACAATACTAAATGTACAGGCCAATACAATGCTGTAATGTTCTCAAAAGTTGTAAAGTGCTAAATAACAACTCGTTGTTAATACTAACGGCTTTGAGTAATGTTACAATTTTGGAATAAATACCTTACAGGTAGATATGATACGAAATTAAATATAAATCTACAGGAGACACAGTAATGCATTCAACATAATCGAATCCGTTACCGAGTCAGCTGTTCTGTTGGTTTTGACCAACCAATATTGATTTTGTGAGAAGGCAAAGGTTATAGGGTGACGACCGTAGAGTGAAGTTCCTAAGAAAGAAGAACAGACAATGTGCGAATGTGCCTTTATACAAACGGCGCCAGTCAGGAAATTGGAATAATAATGAGGTAATTCTACAAAATTTGCGTCAAAGGGAGTTCGGAGATGTGTTCCCTACGACCCTGTGCTCTCGCCACCGAGTGTTCCCTACGACCCCGTGCTCTCGCCACCGAGTATTCCCTACGACCCTGTGCTCTCGCCACCGAGTGTTCCCTACGACCCCGTGCTCTCGCCACCGAGTATTCCCTACGACCCTGTGCTCTCGCCACCGAGTGTTCCCTACGACCCCGTGCTCTCGCCACCGAGTGTTCCCTACGACCCCGTGCTCTCGCCACCGAGTGTTCCCTACGACCCCGTGCTCTCGCCACCGAGTGTTCCCTACGACCCTGTGCTCTCGCCACCGAGTGTTCCCTACGACCCCGTGCTCTCGCCACCGAGTGTTCCCTACGACCCCGTGCTCTCGCCACCGAGTGTTCCCTACGACCCCGTGCTCTCGCCACCGAGTGTTCCCTACGACCCCGTGCTCTCGCCACCGAGTGTTCCCTACGACCCCGTGCTCTCGCCACCGAGTGTTCCCTACGACCCCGTGCTCTCGCCACCGAGTGTTCCCTACGACCCCGTGCTCTCGCCACCAAGTGTTCCCTACGACCCCGTGCTCTCGCCACCGAGTATTCCCTACGACCCCGTGCTCTCGCCACCGAGTGTTCCCTACGACCCCGTGCTCTCGCCACCGAGTGTTCCCTACGACCCCGTGCTCTCGCCACCGAGTGTTCCCTACGACCCCGTGCTCTCGCCACCGAGTGTTCCCTACGACCCCGTGCTCTCGCCACCGAGTATTCCCTACGACCCCGTGCTCTCGCCACCGAGTGTTCCCTACGACCCCGTGCTCTCGCCACCGAGTATTCCCTACGACCCCGTGCTCTCGCCACCGAGTGTTCCCTACGACCCCGTGCTCTCGCCACCGAGTGTTCCCTACGACCCCGTGCTCTCGCCACCGAGTATTCCCTACGACCCCGTGCTCTCGCCACCGAGTGTTCCCTACGACCCCGTGCTCTCGCCACCGAGTGTTCCCTACGACCGTGTGCTCTCGCCACCGAGTGTTCCCTACGACCGTGTGCTCTCGCCACCGAGTGTTCCCTACGACCCCGTGCTCTCGCCACCGAGTGTTCCCTACAACCCCGTGCTCTCGCCACCGAGTGTTCCCTACGACCCCGTGCTCTCGCCACCGAGTGTTCCCTATGACCCCGTGCTCTCGCCACCGAGTGTTCCCTACGACCCCGTGCTCTCGCCACCGAGTATTCCCTACGACCCCGTGCTCTCGCCACCGAGTATTCCCTACAACCCCGTGCTCTCGCCACCGAGTGTTCCCTACGACCCCGTGCTCTCGCCACCGAGTGTTCCCTACGACCCCGTGCTCTCGCCACCGAGTGTTCCCTACGACCCCGTGCTCTCGCCACCGAGTATTCCCTACGACCCCGTGCTCTCGCCACCGAGTATTCCCTACGACCCCGTGCTCTCGCCACCGAGTATTCCCTACGACCCCGTGCTCTCGCCACCGAGTGTTCCCTACGACCGTGTGCTCTCGCCACCGAGTGTTCCCTACGACCCCGTGCTCTCGCCACCGAGTATTCCCTACGACCCCGTGCTCTCGCCACCGAGTATTCCCTACAACCCCGTGCTCTCGCCACCGAGTGTTCCCTACGACCCCGTGCTCTCGCCACCGAGTGTTCCCTACGACCCCGTGCTCTCGCCACCGAGTGTTCCCTACGACCCCGTGCTCTCGCCACCGAGTATTCCCTACGACCCCGTGCTCTCGCCACCGAGTATTCCCTACGACCCCGTGCTCTCGCCACCGAGTATTCCCTACGACCCCGTGCTCTCGCCACCGAGTGTTCCCTACGACCGTGTGCTCTCGCCACCGAGTGTTCCCTACGACCGTGTGCTCTCGCCACCGAGTGTTCCCTACGACCCCGTGCTCTCGCCACCGAGTGTTCCCTACGACCCCGTGCTCTCGCCACCGAGTGTTCCCTACGACCCCGTGCTCTCGCCACCGAGTGTTCCCTACGACCCTGTGCTCTCGCCAACGAGTGTTCACTACGACCGTGTGCTCTCGCCACCAAGGTATCTGAGATCTACAAAAACATCAAACCATTGTTAACCACCTGAAACCAGCTGTAACCCTCCTGAAACCAAATGAAATCATGAGTTGAATCCGCCTGACCAAATGTTTATACGGCTTTGCAATGCCTGTTTCCAACTAAATGGTGGGTTCGGTTTAATACTTTTGTTCCTGATCCTAACTACCATACTTTTCCTGACAACTACGTGATGAATTCAATCATTATTTATTTTATTGCGACCTATCACTTCGATGTTTTAATACTGAATGGTGGCCATAGGAAAAGATAAATAACTAAAGATAATCAAATTTTTATGTAGGTTTAGTATAAACTTATAATTTTATTGGGTATTTTATCTTTCGGTATAGTTGGTATGGTTTCATTGCACCAAATTTTCTACAATATATCTATCTATGTGTTTGGAGGGTCAAGTTGAATTTAGCCTTACGTTTATGTTCCATGAACTAAAAGTTATAAGTTTATTTATTAGAACAGTTTATTTGAAAATAAATTCCATAAATGACAACCACATAAAAACACAAAATTTTCTTACAAATTGACCTCTCTTCTTACGTATTATCAGTTAATATCAGAGTATTTATCAGTTAATATCAAATTACTATAGTCAATTTTTTAAAATTTTAAAAAAATCAAAACCTTCGCTGATTACTTAATGGCAGTTTTAATAGGTTACTAAATATAATTAAATTCCTAAAAATCAAATTTAAAAATGATTTAGAATATATCGTTGAATCTTATAATGGATACTTATTGGATTTCTTCTAATATATGATATATTTTTGTTAATTATATATCATGTATGACCTCTTACCCGCAATTTGAATATTTAATCATGATAATTATTCAACACTGGAGAAATTACATAGTGTGTGAAATGCAATCAGTGAATTTTAATTGCGAACAATGTTTAAAATAATGTTTTAAATTATATGTATAATAACTGATATAGAATCTAGCAATAAATGATACTACTTTACATCATGTCCTGGAATATAGTGTCGTTATTCTGATAAATGCCCGCCCCCGCCCACAATTTTTCTACAAATCTTAATGAGATTAAATGAAATTGAAATATTAATAGTTTCAAATCTCTCCTCCTGGATGGGTGAGTCAGTCAGTAACTGGTGCAATATCGCCAGAGGGGATATTTTTTCAAACGCTTGTAGCTAAAGATTGATTGCAAAACTAAAAATTCTGACTCAACCACCCAGGAGGAGTTTCATGAAACAATCTCTATTTCAAATTTCATGCAATCTCATTACGATTTGTAGAAAAATTTGGGGAGGGGGTCATGCATTAGAATAACGACACTATTCCAGGACATGGTGTAAAATTACATGAACTCTTATGGCTCGGCTACTTACATATTATTATTTCCAGATTCATCATGAATTCGAAATTATTGGTTCGTTTTTGTTTTATATTGAAAATTAATTCCGAAAGGATTTTATTGGGATAGAGTAAATAAATGGAAGATTTTGTGAACATAGCAAATAGTACTAATATATAATTCGGATTTAACTTACCCCGTAAATGATTTATTTTGTTGGAAAATTTCAATATAATAACTTAACTGCGTGATTATGGACAATGTATTGTTGGCTAATGTATTTGGATCTATTATTCTATTAGTTTGTTTATTATATAATTCAGTGTGTGAAGAGCACACAGGCTCATAGAACTTACCCCTATTAGTACCGGGCTATAAAATGTTGTACAAATACCGGGGAGGTGGGGTCATATTGACACCCCCCCCCCCCCCCCCCCCCCCCTTTAAAATCTACAAATTTGAACGAAAACGTCTGAGTTTTTGTTTGTACATAGATTTCACTAGTCTGAATCCGACCTAAAAAAAAATTTTTTGAAAAAATATACTGGAGTGCTTATTTTACAGCACCAAAATTACAAGTACTTGACTGTTTTAGTCTTCTACGTAGGCAAAAAATGAAAAAAACAAGTAAGCAGCACTTTTCGGTTTGAACACAAAATTTTTAATTCTCTTATACGATGCTATAAATTCAAATTTTCTGGTTTTCTGGGGCGCTGATTCTAATGGAATGCAATTCTAATTTGCCAGATCATTGCTACTCGTATTTTTTAGCGTAATATGGCAAATTTCGGTGCTAGCTCCAAATTTCGTATCCATCACCAAAAAGTACAAGTTGGAGACGTCCAGTGCTGTTTTTATTGATTCCATCGGATTCAGGACACTCAAAAACCAGTATAACGCAAAGTATAGCAAAGTTCTAGAAAAACAAGACACAAACCGCCTTGAACGCAAACATTCTAGAAAAACAAAACACAAACCGCCTTGAACGCAAACATTCTAGAAAAACAAACTACTTTAAAATCATAATATAAATAATTGGTCGCAGTTATTAAATTAATCATCCCAAGATTGCTGGTGCTTCTAAACTCCCATATGAATACAGGAGATTGCAGCTTCATTCTCTATTGATCTTTACATGTTGGGTGAAGTTGCGAGTGGTCGATACTCCTTTGGAGACAAAACAACTCCTCGTGACCTCGAATTACATTTACACAATGTTTTGGATTAATCGCAATGAATATTGCGAAGGATAACATCAAAATCAACGTTGAGAATACATAATATTGTGTAGGATAATAATATTATATTATTACATAATTATATCGCAATAAATTATATATTAAATTAATACATTATAAAATAAATTATATTTAACTGTTCAAATATACCCTATGGACAGTTATTGTCTCTATTACAGTATATACGCAATTGGGGGTGGTGTTGTGTGAATCAGATTGAAAAATTATTATTAGTGTTATTTTTAGATCATTTAGTCATTTTGGCAAGGCCAGCCAGAGCGAAAATTACAGTTTTTATTTTTTTTTATTGCGGAAAATTGGCCCCATTTTCCAAATTTCGCGCACTCTGTGTGCAATTGCGGGTGATCATGTAAGCCAAATTAACAATTTTATTTTGTGTATTGTTTTGAAACCATTTGGCCACTTTAGATCGATATAGCTGGTACCCGAAGGTAAGGGGGGGGGGGGGGGGGGGGGTGTGTTGGGCGCTACTCCTATCCCAAGTTTTGCTCCCAGTAATCAACTGGTACACATTTTAACGACAACCGGGAATGAAAGGCTAATTGAACCCTGGCGGGATCGAACCTACAATCACTGGAATGAAGGCACGGCGCTCAAACAACTGAGCTACCCCGGGTTACTGGTACCAGTAAGAGTCAAAATATGCAAAAAATGTCGCTACCAGTTAGCCAAGGAATGCTATAGAGCATTATATATAGCATTCCATGAATCAAAACAACAATTTTAATCAACTGAAAACTCGAGTAAAATTTCCATTTAATATATAAAACTTTTGAAACTTTCCATTTTCGTCTCAATTACAGTCACCAGTAGCGCCCAGATAGTAAACCGCCTCGTGGATGTAATCATCACATTAAGTGCTAGATTACTTAAAAATATTAGATATCAATATCAACGATCTTCATAATTAGAGATTAATATTTATAATGCAAGTATTATCTACCCTATTAATTGCATTCCAAGCAACAATGGCAGCTACAAACTTTACATGCCCTAACGGGTTGCAGGTGACGTTGTCTTCTAAAAATGAAAACTTACAAAAAGCCTACGAAGAAAAATCCGCGGATTTTGTTGAAGATAATAAGATCTTTCAAAATCGCAATTCCACGGCGAAGGGTTGTCATTCATGTGCTATTACATCGTACATATTTCTAGGATATTCGGAGGAGTTTGATGACGAGGTTGCGATCAGTATAGAGAACTACCAATGCCACCCAGCCGATCACAACTGTGTCCCGCTTGACGAGAATGCTTGCACATACATGCTTCAAGTTGTTCTGCCTACATTGTGCCGTCTCA
>JAUCBJ010008414.1:0-10500 GCA_032718475.1 Nemertoderma westbladi | reverse complement strand
CTTTAATTTAAAAATAAATAAACATGTTTGTTTCTCTTAATTCTAACAGACTAGATGGAATCCACAGGATAAATTTTAAATTCTAAATTACTGTAATCTAAAATATTAGTAAATTTTACAACTCTGATGTTGTCTCTGTTTGTCAACTATTATAGTTAACCAAGAACACGCACGGCCCCCCCCCCGTATCTGTCAGCTACTGCAGTTGGGCTATACAAGCTTCTCTATTGCCCGGTGCAGTAGCAGCACCAAGACCACACTTTAGCAATTTCCTTATTAACCATTATTGTAATGTGTGCGATTTAATTTAGTTTGATAGATATGAAAGAAATTATTATACTTGATAATTGACTTGATACAAAAACTAATGATGATAAAGCTGTCAGTTGCCCTGTTTCCACTAGGACACTGGAATATTAGTTACATATTATATGAAGTTAATTTTGCAGTTTTACTACTTTAATTAGCGGATCGTTCCTTTTGGGTTCTTTAGTAGCGAGTTTGATTCGGATGGTTAAAGAAGCCAAGCACTGAGTGTTTTTCGAGACTCCGTGTTTGCGTTCCAACTGTGATGGCAAACGTAATCATTCCTGTACGCATATCGGACAATATTTGATTAGGTATTACGGACATTCCATTGGGTGTTAGATTTCCGACCAAATTCTTGAACCCATACTGTAGCATCATCGTCTGAAGTTATTTTCGATCTCACCTTCGCTGCCCATCGGCACTTTGGCAGTTTAAAATCTTGTTCTTGAAACTCAATGGTAAAAATTCATTGATTATAACTTCTGCCATGTTAGAAAATTATAAGGCCTACACCGCAAAACAACCACAATACTGAGTGCTTGCGTTCCTACCAATATAATAATAATAATGAAAAGCAACACGTTCGTGGGGCGTCGCGCAGCACGCGAACTTGATCACGTTTGAAACAAGTTCGATTTGATCTGGAGTCAAAATTTCGAGAGGTATTTACCCGTAACTTTCGAAAATTTTGGAACATTTTCTCTAGTATGCCCATACAAAATTTGGCTGAAAATGGTTTACATCTTCAAAAGTTATTTACGAATGAATTTTTCATTACAGACGGACAGACAGACAGACAGACAGACAGACAGACAGACAGACAGACGGACATGAAATTTTGCTCTATTTACTAATTATAATTGTGCGTTAAAGCTCGCTCTGAATGTGTGGCTCGCCCCACAATTCCAATGCCATATAAATAACCTATTTAGATTGCAATTGCCTTTAACAATACTCTTTATTTCTTCGATTGTGGGATTGGATTGATTTGTATAATTAACAGGATGTATTTATTACATAACCCTTTACATGATTTCCCCCACTTTCTCCATTACTTACAGTGTTTGTAACACTTTGTTTCTACCTGCCATTTAAGTGAAAAAATACTTACACTGGTATGACCCCCCTCACCCCCCCCCCCCCCACCCCTCACCATTGATTCCTTGCATGATTTAAACGGCCAATCAAAGAATAGTACATTCATCAATCCAAAGAGCAATTTCAATAGGTGTTCCTACTAGTGTAAGGGGAATACACCCCCGTGCTTTGGCAAGTGAGGATGATGAAGCTATTATGGATCTAGTGGGAGGGCGTTTTGTTACAGTACAGTTTGATTGTGTTGAAATTGCATTTAGTTTATGTTTTACAGCATGCTCGCTAGCCATATCATATATAAATGTTACTGAAAAAATGTTGTTCTAAAAGTTATGTTTTAATAAAAAAACTTCCTGGTTTCAAAACAAAGAGTAGAAAACTTCGACTTAAAAATTGGTATAAAACTTGACGCAATTATCGGCTAATTAATATCTCGTCTTAATGTTAAATTATTATCAATATGAGAAAGGAGCAATAATATTCTACTTTATTTACCATGTAATAACTAATTATTATTTCTATTTGGTATTGCAGAAGGGCTTCGCAATTTCAGCAGTAGTACACTTCTTGTGTATTCGGACTTGTCCCCTATGCTGCTGCGATGTAGGTAGATGTTATGGTTTAGCAGTATCCCATTGTAAGGTCTAATATTGATCTTAATTTCTTGCATAAGTAGGGCCTACATTGGAAACGTTATTCCTTATTAAATTATTATTATTATTCATGCTAGTAGTTAGTGAGTTTATGAGAGGTCACGAAGGTCATCTCTCTATTACATTAATTCGCATTGTGTTAATTACTCCCTGCGTGGGGTCTCTGTGAGTTCTACTTGCGTTCATTACACAGTGGGGAATAGACTCAACAATTCATATTCCTACAGCTACTACTGTACTGTATACTACTGTAGCTAAATTGGGTGTGAGATTGAAGTCAGATGATACTAGTTGTCAGAGAGTCGACACTTCAGAACTGTGTATTCAAATTAGGCCGGAATAATGTATTTCAATGTAATATTTGTATGTATTTTAATGTATATAATGTATTTAATGTATGTATTTCTGGTTCTATTGAGAATTTTGGGAAAGTGGCTCTCAGGTATGGTGGATGAATCAAATGGTGGCAATATAATTTTTCCCTTAAAAGTTTTTGCGTTTTGTGTTTTTTGCATGCTTGCGTTTTCACGTTTTTGTATCTATAAAAGTACTGTTTTAAATTAAAATTACGATTATTTCGTTTTATCATCGGTCGCGCGTGATATGTAACTCTTGCGTTTGTGTAATGTTCAAACAATAACAACAAAATGTCTAATAACACAAAGTAGAAAGATGAACGATATGTAAGAGAATAAACAGTTGATGTAATCATTACGTAACATTAACACAACATTAACTAATTAGCAATAATTTATAAAATAGTTCTAAAATTTACTGTTTTAGTAACAATAAATACATTAAAATATATTGTAGTTATAATAAATATAATATTTTGTTAATATTCACTACTTAGTTATTCTTTAAATTGCATTCATAATAAGTTTCACAATATAATCAATTGTTGTTTAATAAAGACCCCTAATAATTATTTTTATTATAAAAATTTAATAATTGTTAGCTAATTATTTTCTCTTGGTATTTACTGGTTAGCTAATGTTTGTAGCTACCATTTTATTGAATATGAATTAAGTAATAAATAGTTATTATTACTATACACATTAGATTACAAACAGGTTAATTAGTTAAATTGCACCATATTTAGACATACTATCTAAATCAACGTGGGATATACAAATAATAATTGACTATTTTTTTTTCTAACAGCTGTTGCAACGATAACACCTAAACTGTAGATTACTAATATTAAGGGACCACTACTACTATTATCAGCCTGCTGCATTGAGGCTGCACATTGGGATACTATACTGGCTTAACAACAATATTTTTGCGGGAACCATTCAATCCACAAATGGCATTTAGCCGAGCATTAAGAATGTTATGCTGGCTTCTCAACATAGTTGCACCGCCACAACTATCCCTCCCTCCCTATCCCTATCGCTCCCTATCCACCATGGCCTTCGCAAGGTTATCCGCATCTTCAAGGCCAGTGTCCTTTAAAATGTGTCTTAAGAAAGTCATGGGTTGTACACCCTGCTTATTTTCTCCATGGAGATGCAAAATCTCAAGATTATGCACTGGCTGGTCCTCACGGTGAAAACAATGTCCTGCACAGAGAAGGCTGCTTTGAACAAGTGTCAAGCTTGGCGGAACCACTAAGATACCTGCAATGTTATATAGTGTCTGATTGTAGATGTGTGCATTGTAATTGACACAGTGAACACGACGTAGCATTCTTAGAGAACATGATGCAGAGATTTGGTGTCCTCAGCGGTTAGAGCCCAGTATCTAAATGCTGCAGTTGCTCTAAATAATCAGACCTTAAGTTTACAATGTATTCTGTGTGACTTCCAATTCCTGGATAGCCCATTCAATGCGGGCAGCATTGAATGCCTTTCCCTTAGATATTTGGTACTACTTCCGGATTCATGATCCCAGGTAACAGAATTCGTCCACATGCTCAAGCATACCATCCTTTGAGCTTATTCCCATACAATCTGACATCACCTGAGGACTTTTAAAGTTAACTGTCAAAATGTTGGTCTTTTTGGAGTTAACAAAAAATTCCTCGACTTCTGGAGCCAGTAGATGGTGTTACCATCCATTACCACATCGTCATTATGATGATCTAAGGACATGCATAGAACATTGTCAACCACAATTATGAATAACACTTCAAATATATATTTGTCACCATCAACAGTAGACACAAATGTTGTCAAACCATCGTATACTGATCTGATTGTTGGAATAATTTCTTCTCAGGAAACCCATGCAGGATGGCCTTGAAGAAGTCAACAAAGATAACAGCCAGATGTCTGTCTTTCTTTTTTGATAACTCTGCAATCCTTCTAAGTATCAAAATGGGCTCTAAAGTCAATTTCCACGTAGCAGTCCCAATGGGATCCGTGATGCGATTTAATAAAAGACTATTGTATAGCTTGGCAGCAATCAAGATCAATGAAATTCCCTAAAAATATCCATAAGCCATAGAGTGTTAGGTTGCCCTTCTTGGGAAGTGACACCAACTTATTTGTTTTCATTTCTTGAGGGACTTTGTCGTTCTGTACATGTCTACTATGATGGGATAGATGAGCTTTAAACACTCAGGTATTTGAAAGACCTCAGGGGGAACACCATCTACTCCACTAGCACGATTGGTCTTAATGCTCTTTGCAGCAGCCTTCACTTCAGCAAAGGAGATATCACCAATGGGACACTTTTACTTCTATAAAGTAAGGCACAGTAAATAAAGTCAGGCAATTCCCTGTCATTATTGGGGGGCTTTTCAAAGTGGGCCTTCCAACCAATGATGTGATTGGCTGGGATTCTGTCTTAACCTTGGTGGTTGGTTGGCTTTCCTTCCCAGTCAGCAAGTTTAGCAATTGCCATGCCTGGGGAATGATTGTTTGCTGTTATTGGCATCATTGATGGCATCAACCTGTTGGTTGATAAGATCCTAAAGATTCCTGTTCAGGAAATTTGTGCATACCACCCAAGAGACGAAACATATTCCTATCATTAAATAAATCTCTACAAACGACAATGATTGCTGAGTAAATTTATTATTTACTATTTTGATTACTTAACTTTTTGCATAATCATGAAAGAATTCAACGTCCTTTCGAACAGTATATGGTTGTATGAAAGGTAAATATCAAATTGAATACCATACCAATTTCAATTGAAAAATAGACCTTTGAATAGAAACTCTTTGAATCATTAGATGTGAAGTGAAGACTGTATTATGTTACTCTATAATTGTAAGGCAGTGATTTTTTATGTCCTTTTATTTGACTTTTTAAGTCCTCCTTTTTTTACGAATTGTGCATAATGACTTTTGTTGTCCCTTTAATGACTTTTGTTGTCCTTTAATGACTTTTTATATATGTATTTCTTCAAACTGTCATACTGCTGATTTCAGCATGCCTATGCCAAAACATTCAAAATTTGTTGATTTCTGGTCTGTCGGACAGTTGGTTTCACTATGCCTGTGCCAAAACATTCAAAATTCCATGATTTATAGACTGAGATAGATTTCCATATGCGCCTGTGGTAAAAGACTCTAAATTTAATAATGATATAAAGGCATTTAATTTATCCAACGGATAAGTAAAATAAGTAGTTTATAAAAATTAATACAGTAATAGGAAGCACATTATAGTAAAAGTAAATAAAATAGATATAAATATTAATTACACAGCCACATATTAGGGGGTTATTATTTAAATAAAATCGGGTATTGTAATATTTATATTTGCTGAAGGTGGAATGCGAGGCTGAGGGTTGTGGGGCGAGCCACGTTGGTCAGCCCATTGCAGCCCATCGCATGGGCGGCAGTGGACGCCTGACCGCTGCATAGGCGGCAAATACATGCAGGGGTGGGCCGCCAGCATCTTGTTGAGCTGCAGAGTTTGTGATGGAAGCCGTTGGAAAGGAACTGCGCTCCCACCCTCCGCCGCTGGCCCGATAAATATTTGAGGTTGATACTGGAGTTGTCTCCATTGTCAACCGCCTCAAGTATATTGGTTGTTGACGCGAATTTACTTAGACCGCACCAAAGTTTATAGTAGAATCCGCGGACTTTGATCACGTGGGGGAGCTGCAAAAGCTGCGCTCTGGAGAAATCGTGGAAAATCGAGCAACCATA
Source organism: Nemertoderma westbladi (assembly GCA_032718475.1). NCBI lineage: Eukaryota > Metazoa > Xenacoelomorpha > Nemertodermatida > Nemertodermatidae > Nemertoderma > Nemertoderma westbladi. The sequence continues at coordinate 4,335 of JAUCBJ010008414.1, read as the reverse complement.
TGTGGTGGCCGGAAAGACCACAAGGACCCAGAGTTTGTGAGCGGTTGCTATGGAAACGGAACTCATATTGACTGTTGATGCTAACCGGATACAGGAGGCAATGCCCCGCTTGTGTAAATGAGTGTAATGACCAGCTGGCGAATTTTTCGTAGTCAGTACGACGCCAAGGTAATTGAACTTGTTCACAAATTCCAATTGCTGACCTTTATATATAAGTATGTCATTAGCTGATAGTCTCCCACCCCGGCGAAATTTAATAACTTTTGTTTTTGCCAAATTGACTGTAAGGCCGTTTAAGTCGCAGTACTTTTCTAGGTTATTTAGGGCGAGTTGAACACTTTCTATAGATTCGCCGTAAATTGCTACATCGTCGGCGTATAAAATTATAAATACACCGATTCCGGCTATTACAGAGGGCAAATCGGCAATAAACAGGCTGAAAAGTAATGGAGACAGTTTGTCTCCCTGGATAACGCCGACCATTTGGCATATTGGGTCTGTAACGAACAGTCCAATGCAGATTCGAATGTAGTTAGTTGCTATCAGAGCCCATAGAGCGCAGATAAATGTTCGACTAACTCCAATGTCGGACAACTTTGTGCAAAGTCGCTCACGGTTTACGGTGTCGAAGGCCTTTGAAAAGTCTATAAAAACGCAGTATATATGACCACTAGGTGACGATAAAGCCGCGTCGATGTATAAGTATATGTGTTTTATAGCCATTAACGTTGACCTTCCAACACGGAAGCCGAATTGGGAATCAGGTAGTTTATTATTGAGTTCTGACCACGTGTATAACCGCTTAAATAGAATGGCGGTATATGTCTTTAGTAGACATGATAATAACGCTATTCCTCTGTATGAATCTGCTGATGCTTTTGATCCTTTGCCCTTGTATAGAGGTATAACATATGAGATTAGCCATGCAGTGGGGCAGGTTGCATAGGTGAAACAAATGGTAAATATGTTTAAAATAAACGGGAGAAGAATGCCGATACCTGATTTCAGCGCTTCGCTAGTGATCCCGTCGGGGCCGGCAGCCTTTCGTGTTTTCTGGTTGTTTACAGCATCGGTGACCTCCGCCGCTGTGATGGGATCATCTAGAGAGGGATCTGGGTTGTCGGATAGTTGAGGCAGCTGTGGGGCTGTATTGCAGGTGAACAAATTCGAGAAATGTGTAGACCAATTCTCCACTGGCACCTGCTGCGCAGCCATATTTTTCTTTGGGTTGACTATTTTCCAAAAGTCTTTTTGGTTTTCCTCACAACGGTGGATGAGTTTCAGTTACTGTTGGGTCGAATGGAATATCTTTTTAGTTTTTAACAACGTTTTGTATTCCCGTTGTAACCGACTGTATGCTGTGTAATCATCAGCATTGCGATTGTAGTTGTCTAAACGTTTCCGAGATTGTTTTAGATGCTGCTGTAATTGATAACATTCGTTATCGAACCAGGGTTTGGATTTTCGTATTGAACGCTTTTTACAGGAATTCTTTATTGCCTCAGTGATAAATTTACAGGATTCATCCACTCCTGAGTTCATTATATCCTGGTAGTTGTTGCCTGTATTTAGTAGACTTGACAGCTTGACAACATCTATTTGACGAGCAGGTGGTGCCTTCTCCTGTAGCATGCTACGAAATTTCCAGTTTAATTCGATGTGCATTCTTTGGTGTTTAGAGTTAATTGTAGGCAGAACCTTCACTTCTGTAGCATCCTTAAGGGATGGGCTAATAAAAGCCAAGTCGATGACACTTGAGCCGTTCCAACAAATATAGGTGGGAATATCAGGGTCATTGAGACAAAAAAGGTTTGCACCAAGGAGACTGTCACATAGTAGATCCCCTCGGGTGCTGTCTCCATCTAGTCGGCAATTAAAGTCACCCACTAGAATAATAGGGTGATTATCCTTGTCAAGGATCGCGCGCATAATATAAATTAACTCCAATAGTATATCGCCGACATCGGTACTTGGTTTGTAATATCCCAATAAAATGTGAAAATCCGAAAACGTTATGGCTATGGCCGAATCAGACTTGTATGCACATGAGTTAGTTAATGTTAAACCCATTTTAATGGCAATGGATAATCCACCAATAGGTCTACCGCGATCCTGGCGTTGACATGGGACATTGTGGCATGAATAACCAGAAATGTCTAGGTCGTCGGATAAAGTCTCTGTTAGGAGCAGAATATCCGTAGCTGTAAATGTGTCGTCCATGGTGCAGTCAATAGTAGATTCTGCACCTTCAACATTCCACGCTATTCGGGAGAGTCGTAGCGGCGGCCCCCGGGTTCGGGAGAATCGTAGTGGCGGCCCCCAGGTTCGGGAGAGTCGTAGTGGCGGCCCCCGGGTTCAGGGGAGTCGTAACGGTGGCCCCCGGGTTCGGGGGAGTCGTAACGGCGGCCCCCGGGTTCGAGAGAGTCGTAGCGGCGGCACCCGGGTTCGGGAGAGTCGTAGCGGCGGCCCCCGGGTTCGGGAGAGTCGTAGCGGCGGCCCCCGGGTTCGGGGGAGTCGCAGTGGCGGCCCCCAGGTTCGGGAGAGTCGTAGCGGTGTCCCCCAGGTTCGGGAGAGTCGTAGCGGCGGCCCCTGGGATCTGGAGTGACGTAGCGGCGGCCCCCGGGTTTGGGAGAGTCGTAGCGGCGGCCCCCGGGTTCGGGAGAGTCGTAGCGGCGGCTCCCGGGTTCGGGAAAGTCGTAGCGGCGGCCCCTGGGTTGGGAGTAGTCGTGGCGGCGGCCCCCGGGTTCGGAGGAACATGAGTTTTGCTACGGAGGGGAATGCTAGATGATTGTCAGAACCGCTGGTCCGGACGGGCGTTTCGGCGCTCTTCTTGAGTTATTTTAGGTAAATTTAATAATAGTTTGTGGTTGTTGTCGATAATCGATTACCACATGACGTAGCAAAACACTCATTTTATAACCAAAAACAATTACCAATTGATGGAAAGGAGCAGGTTAAGGCCGGATTTTCTAACCAAAACTATAAACAGTCACTTTACCAAATGAAGGAAAGGAGCAGGTTACAGAGGCTAGTCTTTCTAACCAAAACAATAAACGGTCACTTTACCAAATCAGGGAAAGGAGCAGGTTACAGAGGGGGGATTTTCTAACCAAAACTATAAACAGTCACTTTACCAAATGAAGGAAAGGAGCAGGTTACAGAGGCTAGCCTTTCTAACCAAAACAATAACCGATAACATTACCAATTGAGAGAAAGGAGCAGGTTACAGAGGCGGGATTTTCTAACCAAAACAATAAACGATCACTTAACTAATTGAGGGAAAGGATCAGGTTACAGAGGTGGGATTTTCTAACCAAAACAATAAACGATCATTTAACTAATTGAAGGAAAGGGGCAGGTTACAAAGGCGGGATTTTCTAACCAAAACAATATACGATCATTTAACTAATTGAAGGAAAGGAGTGTGTTACAGAGGCGGGATTTTCTATCCAAAACAATATACGATCATTTAACTAATTGAAGGAAAGGAGTGGGTTACAGAGGCGGGCGAGTGGTAGGCCTACCATTACCGTATTTAAATGGTAGGCTACACAGTAGGCCTACATCAGTACCGGTGCCGGTACCGGTACTAAAATACCTAAAATACCTGCTTTATACCTACATCTGTACATACAATACAGCAATACTGCAAAATAGTGCTCTATATACTAATACCGGTACTGATAGCCTGAGAGAACAGCAGTAGAGAAACCGGTAGCATGGAACCTAACGGTACATTTCTGGAGAACATAAAAAGTAAAAAAAAACTAATACCGGTACTGATAGCCTGATGTAACAGGAGCAGAGAAACCGGTAGCATGGAACCTAACGGTAAATTTCTGGAGGACATGAAAAGTAAAAAAAAAAGGACATCATGAGTGATTTAAACGGACAATAAAAATTATTGCGTAATTTTAAGATAATACTCACCCATATAATTCAAACTAGTCTAGCCTGAATTATATGGGTAGTAGTAGAATTTGGATTTGGTATAGAGGAAAGGATCATCGATAAGGATCCCAAATATTATAAATTAATTATTAAGACTGAATTATTACATTCTGCTTTTTTATCTACCACTATAGTTACTCCTTTAATTTAATTATCCAGTTGTAGGTTTACTGGAAAATATACTTTCAGTTATTAATTGATCAATGGTAGCAGTAAAATATAATTGGTATTACCAGACAACAACATAACCACTATGCAACAATAATGATTTTATTATAAAATCTTACGGTATAATATTATCAAACTTTAAAAACAATATTTATTGAATGGGGTGGGCAGCGATAACATCCCATCAGCGTTAGCCAGGAGGATGGTGGTTTCAGC
>JAUCBJ010008413.1:0-52759 GCA_032718475.1 Nemertoderma westbladi | reverse complement strand
TATACTTTGATCATAAGTCTTATCGTTGCGTTTAGTATAAGTCCTAGCTCTGTTTAAATAGATAGAGCGCCACGTCCTAAAGGAACTGTTAATATTTCCCGAAAGTTAATAATATCTGTCAGAAATTAATTATTAGTGATCTATCGAATAATACAATAGGTTTACACTGCAACCTTACACTGCAATAATAAAATCTAAGCATCCGAATTCAGCCTCCCGGGTGTAGATCCATCGGGTGAATGATCGCGCATGGGCTGGCTTCGGCTAATGTTTTGTTTATTAGCATAAAATATTGTCGTATGCTAAAGGTGTGTTAATTAACTAAAAGACATATAAATTTTGGCAGGTTAAACTGCTAAAGGTCTTCAAAAGCGCGAACAGAACCAAATATTTACATTAACGACATTATAACATTATATTATCGCGAAGTGTGAAATGGATGTGGGGAAAGTTGGTTATATGTAAACCAAATTGATTCAGCTGTTATTACCAAATAAATTCTAACTGACCCACTAAGAAGGGGGGATGGCAAACTATCTCTGTTACACATTTTTTGCAATTTTGTTATTATTAAAAAATATTTATAAGACGCCGTATACACGATGTTCTAGACTTACAGTAAAAAAATAATAACTTGAATATAAAATCACTTGAAAATGAAAACGTAATATTTGTAAAGTCTTTATTTGTTCAACCAAATTTAATATATTTGGTATCTGGTGAAGCTCTTTATCAGTTTTATCTCATATTACTTGACATTCTATGATCGATATAAGTTGATGGCAATGAAACCATCAAATTCCCTTGTGCCTTTAGTACAGTTGACAGACACTATACTGTACTACTAATACGACTATTTTTCAATTTACGCTGTCAGTCTGACTTTGTACGGTCAGATCAACTCCAATTTCAACAACCGGTAGGGTCTAGCTACTGTATGTGGATGTACATCAGCACTAGGCATACAGTACATGGCTTTTTGCCTTTACATGATTTTACACAAATGGATGCCCTTTTACATCCGAAAAATAATGTCTATGTTTTTGTACAAAAATCACATCAGCCTTTAATAATATGAAAATGGGAGACATTGTCAGGAATCCGCATGCATAAATGCCCTTTTGCCTTTTTACCGACGATTTGGCTGCAAGGCATAGAACAACCTGAACATGCGACGAGTGAATAGACTTTGCAATTGCATTAAGGTAAACCCTAAGCAAACGTGAATACACTTTGAATTTTAATTTGGGTTTGGGCCGCCACTCGAGTGAGATCAACTGGAGCTACTGTAGGATCTGCTGAAGCCGAGTTAAGGACTAACGTATTTCAGGGCCTCCAACTGCATTAAACCTACAGTACTGCAGTAACAGTACAGTGTGGCTGTCTGTTTATTGTTTTGGTTAGCAAAGCCCGCCTCTGTAACCTGCACCTTTCCCTCAATTGGTAAAGAGGCCGTTTATTTGTTTTGGGTAGAATAGCCTGCCTCTGTAACCTGCTCCTTTCCCTCAATTGGTTTATGGCGTGGGTTACTTATTTATGAAAAAAATGTTTATGAAAAAATTTTTTTTAAATTGTTTCATAAAATAAGCGGTAGGGCCTACATATAAAAGTGTTTCACAAAATAAGCGGTAGGGCCTTAAACGTTTTTCATACAATGGTCCCCAAAGGAGGCCCCCAAACACGTTAATCCCGCCGATTACTGTATAATTAGTCAAAAACAAATAATTGTAATAAATAAATAGAAGTATAGGCCTACCATACACCGGCTATGATATATATTATTAAGGGGGGGGGGGGGGGGGGGGATAGTTATAAAACCCGAAAAAAAACGAAAAAGACGAAATTATTAACGAAAATTAATATCGAAATTATAAAACTATAGATAAAATCTCGCTTTCCAGTGAGATAGGTATTATTAGAAGACACACTTTACATTATTTACTTTACATTATTTAATTAAGAAAATCGATAATTTCGCCCCATTTTCGACCCTAAAAGTAATTGAATACCAAAATACTGGCTCTGTTGATTGGTTGTTAGGGGTGATCCAATGATTGCAAAACACCACAGATGGCGCTCAAATTAGGACTGTAGTCAGAATGTGGGCCTACTGCAGTTATTGCATTACGACTGCTGGACTGCAATTCTGTCGTTACAGTACGTTCACATGTTCACATCCGCCGCACCACTTGCCTGACAGTCACTGTACAGTGCACACCAAGGCTAGGTAGCGTTAAGGTACCGTATGCCGTAATGCAAAAATTTATATGGGAATTACATTGTTGCAGTGTTGGGTTAGGGTACTGGACCACTTCTTTCATCTTTGCCGCTTCCGACTGTACCGTACCATGCTTGTACAGTAACACACAAGTAGGCCCGCTGTACTGATCTGCTGATGCTGAGTTGATTCATCCAAGCCGCCATTATTGGTCAACGCCCAACAACCAACCAACAGACAATATTTAGTATTAAATTACTTTTAAGGTCGAAAATGGGACGAAATTATCCGATTTAATTAATTAAAAAATGTAAAGTGTGTATTCTAATAATATCGATCTTATTAGAAAGCGAGGTTTTGTAGATTGTTTGATAATTTTGATATTTTCGCTGATAAATTCGTCTTTTTCGTTATTTTCGGGTTTTATAACTATCCGGGGGGGAGGGGGGTCACGTCCTTGGCACGGTAGGAATAGTTGGGGTATCACAGTAACCTGGTTACCGGGATATTCAGCCATGACCGGGATAATTTTGATAAAAATGGTAAGACGGTTGGGATTGCATTGCAAATAACTACAATAAAATTGGACAAATTCAATGCTTTTGATTTGGTTTCCCGTGTCACAGAACATGGAGAAACATACAAATGCTTTATCAGTCATTTATTTAAATGCTTAGAAATAAACATACTGTATAAAAACGTGCCTGGCGTTTATATGTTTGTTCTATGTTCCTTTTATGTGTTATTTATAAAATGTCGTATGTTTTCCACGTTCACTTAGTAGATTTTGCAAGTAACCTTTAAATAGTTTATAAATTTAACTGTGGCGCCACACATCTAATTTGATTGGCTAAAATGTTTAATAGCGATTCGTGTGTAAGCATACTGTAATTTAGGAAATTTGTATGTTTTATAAATTATTTGTATATTTTTATGTGGTTCCAAACAACCAACGATTTGATTGGATGAAATTAGTAAACACGACTGGGACGAGTCATGAAGTTAGGTAACCTCTTGGGAGAACTAGGACAATTGCCCCCGCACAATTGCCCCTCGGACAATTGCCCCTCGATGACAATTGCCACCCGAGGACAATTGCCCCCTGGACTATTGCCCCCCGGAAATATTGCCACCGGTACAATTACCACTCGATATTTTATTTCATGAATATATTTTAAATTTTGATATCCTTTGAATGTCCTATAGTTTTATGAAATTCAAGTAATATTAACCTTATCAACACTTCTAAACTTTAATTTTTTTTTTCGAAAAATCCTAGATTTTTTCTTGAACATTTTGATTTGATCACCATTTCTAAATTGAATATTTATCCAATTTTCATATTGTGAAATGTATTCCATTTTTTGCGAGCGAATCACTTTCCTAAACGTGCGAACTTTGTACCTAAATTTTATCAGTGTTAGCAGAACCAATAGTTTCAAATTTTCGAGACGTGGACAATATGACCCTGTGTCTCAAACCATGCATGTGAACCTTATTTTTAATTCAACATAATTTTTGGAAATAATCTGTGAGCTTATTTAATTTTTTGTAATCATTTAAATATCATAAACAATAGTGGTTGACAACCGACGCCCCACCCCCCCCCCCCCCCCCCCCCCACACACACACACATGGAGGCTGAGAGGTGAGACTGACAGAAATAGACACTTCACTGCTTGAACCAAACAGCTACAGAGTATACAGAAATGTATGTACATACTGTTGTACAACATAACATTTTCAAAATACGGTAGTACTGTACTTTGTAAGTATTCATATCTTTTACTACAATGAAGCATGATAAACAAACTTTTAAATACATACAAAATGCATTGTAAGTATTTATATGTTTTTCTAAACGCAAAATGTGACTTTTTGAATTTAAACAAACCATCAAATCTATACAAAATCCATTGCAAGTATTTATATGTTTTCTAAATGCAAAATGCCTATTTGAATCTCAACAAACCATTAAATCCATGTAAAATTCTTAGCAAGTATTTGTATGTTTTTTTTAAACGCTGAATGTGGAATGTGCCATTTCTAATTTAAAAAATCATTCAAATGCTTACTAAACATTTAGTAGCATTGTATGTATTACAACATTCTGGATTGATCTAAATGTGTACTTATACAGTAATTTAATAAATATTTATTTTCCCTTTTATATTGTGCACATATAAAATTATCTAAATTCCACATGCTTTCTAAATTTTCGAGTGTTGTTCTATAAATGCTTTGTGGGTTTATGCAAATTTTGTAAATTCTGTGACACGGGAACGCAGTCTTTATTAATCTAATAATCAAGTAAGTGATTGGTCTGTCCACCTGTCCATGTTTTCTGTGTAGGCCTACACCTACAGTCCACCTTTTTGAAACACCTGGTTATATTGTAGTGTAATTGGGTTTGGGTGTTTACTATTAGGCAGCACTGCAGTACTGTATTTCACTGATTCAGTGATTCGAATAGGCCTATATCTGTTTAAAATTTGTTATTTTCTTCTCGAACCAGCACTACCTGAACTCTGAAAAGACAACAATCAGACAATGGAACGGTTTACTTGTGAGTCGGACAACGCATTGATAATTACCAAATCTATGTTCGTGAACATCTGTTCAGAAAATGACACCTTTGTGCGGAGATTTCTCGAAGAATACTTGGAAGTAAACTCGTGTTTTCTGGACGATTATGTTGTTAAGAATTGTACGGCTGGTCGCATTACTGAGTGGCTGCAGCGTTCACTCTCCTATCCCTCTAACAACGCCGCCACCACCTCGGCTTTGCCCCAATACATAACTCAATCACCGACCACTGTCCCGACTACGGGGTACCGCGAGACCAGTCTGCCACTGCCGCAGAATCCATTGAGGACATCAGCGACGACAAATGGCGGTACTAGGTTCCGCCACAATGACAATCCTGCGACCGGAATTGGTTTCCACCCTAAATCTCGAAACTCGTATCCACACACGCCACGTACCGAACCCTCATCCATGCACCCTGTGGTGAGGTTACCATATCTCAACCAGGTAGACCTCCCCAGAAATCAAATACAAATGAACCCCAAACTGAGTCTGATAGACACCAAACCAAACCCCATTGTATCTGAATCGTCTAATAATACAGCCAGTTTAACTTTATCATCTGATAACAACATATCGTATATCCCCACAGTAACCACAACCAACTCAACCAATAATTCTACACAACCTCTATCAGAGTCATCCGATGCTCCGGAAATCATATTCATTGAGACGGAAGACGAACTGGAATATAAACCCGACGTAGGTGAAGGTGGCGATGTCTTAAATGAATTATTTTTCGATATAAATAGACCACATGGAATCCATACAGACACATCGACCCCCCACGCCCACACCACCCAGGGTCTCTCCCCACTCACCAACTACTCGACCCCCATATCTACTCAGCCTCTAGGCGACTTCGACTTAGACTTAGACGTTCCCAACACCTACAATCTCCCATTAAGAACCAAATCAACAGGTTCCGGTATCGGTGAGTTACTATATGTTAGATTAAACAACATTTAGTCCGTATTGCCTGCATAGGAAAACTTGAAACACCATAGTGGATGACAAAACTAAAGCTAAATTATTTGCTGAAGTTCTTGGTGAAAATTGTAACGATGACAATAGCAATACGCTGTTTCTTGTCTACTGTAGATTTTTCACCTGTTAGGGTTCTTACTGTTCTAAACAACTAACATTCCTGCCAAGAAAAGTAGGACACCCGACAACTTGCCGAGTATTATATTTTCTCGTTTATCTATCTCTATCACTGCTCCTTTATCTGTGCTCACCATCTGTGTTACTAACACAGACTTCCATCTATTTGGCTCACTGGCTGTTGTAGTTCCATTATTCACAGAAGGTGAACCCTATGATCCACACAAATGGATCCTGTGATCCATCCATCATGCAAAATCATGGAAATCTTTGTGAAAGACACCCTAGTTTCATACTTGCGTGCCCATAAATTAATTTCCACAGAACAACATGGATTCCTAGAACGTAAATCGACATGCACACTGCTCCTCGAATGTGTCGGCCTCTGTTACACTACACTCGATAACGACTGTACGACACGACTACACTTGATATATTGTGCATTCTAATCTTATGTGAAAGGTTTCAGCATACGGCATCGCAGAAGCTTTGCTAGCGTGGCTTAGTGCTTTTTTCTCAGACAGATCACAACGCATTTTAGTTGGTAACGAATTTTCGCTACCTTCCATTGTTAAATCTGGCACATTCCAGGGCAGTTTCCTCGGACTGATCAATTTTATTCTTTTCATTAATGACCTTCCTGAGTTGCTTATTACACTAGGTAAAATTAAAGTTAAGGTCTTTGCCGATGACGTAAATTATACTCTGATTCCGCTAACTGCGACACACTTTTATCTGCGCTTCACGCTTCAATCCTTGGAGCGCTGGGCTGGTGAGTGGTGAGTGGCAACATTCGAAGTTGAACCAAGGTTTACTTACTGTGTTCCAGCTCTTACCTACTATTCTGTGTAGAGAGATGTTTGCTAGTAGATTTCTATAATAGTTGTTTCTTTGCGACATTCGGAGTTGAACCAAGGTTTACTGTGTTCCAGCTCTTGCCTACTATTGTGTGTTGTTGAGAGATGTTTGCAAGTAGATTTCTTTAATAGTTGTTTCTTGGCGACATTCGGAGTTGAACCAAGGTTTACTGTGTTCCAGCTCTTGTCTACTATTGTGTGTTGTAGAGAGATGTTTGCTAGTAGATTTCTCTAATAGTTGTTTCTTTGCGACATTCGGAGTTGATCAAAGTTTACTGTGTTCCAGCTCTTGTCTACTGTCCTGTCTCTTGTCTATCGACCGAACTATAGAGGAGCCGAACCGGAACCGAACTGAAACCGAACATGGCAATTTTTAAATTTTGATTGTGTTGAATTGTCTATGATTTTTGTGAGTGTTATTGTTCAATTATTACATTACTTATTATCTTGTTATGATTTGAATCAATATTTTCCATTATTAATCCACTCCATTACTTTCTATATAGGCGACCAATCACAACCATTCCCTGATGATTCAGACATGCTCACTTCCGACGATGACGTAACACCCAGAAATATAAATAATTCCTTCGACCAACCTGGTCCCTCTGGGATTCAACCCCAGGATATTGTGAAAGGAAGCCACTCCAATGAGAAGCCCTTCAGCTGTGATACTTGTGGTAAGGCGTTCGCAAGGAACAGCAACCTGATTATACACCAACGGATCCACACCGGCGAGCGTCCATACCAATGCGGTATCTGCAACAAACGTTTCTCTCACCTGTGCAACCTAACCTCGCACAAGCGGACGCATTCCGGAGAGCGTCCGTTTGTGTGCGACACGTGCGGGAAGGGATTTATAGTGAGCGGCAATCTAAACACTCACAAGAGATTACATACAGGGGAACGGCCGTTTAGCTGCGAAACATGCGGTAAATGTTTCTCCCACCGACATCATGTAAAGCGCCACAAATGTATCCGCAGTGGGGAGACTCTGTAACTGTAATGTTTGTAAGAAACGTTTATCCACTTCCGGTGATATTGTTGGACACAGATAAACTAAAATTCTGTATGTAGTTAGTTGTAGATTATGTTGATTAAATTTAAAAACAGTTAGATTATCAGAAGAAATTTAAAGAACCAAATATTTACATTAACAACATTATAACATTATATTATCGCGAAGTGTGAAATGGATGTGGGGAAAGTTGGATATATGTAAACCAAATTGATTCCTGTTATTACCAAATAAATTCTGACTCACCCACTAAGAAGGGGGGATGGCAAACTATCTCTGTTACAAATTTTTTGCCATTTTATTATTATTAAAAAATATTTATAAGACGCCGTATACACGATGTTCTAGACTAGGCTTACAGTATAAAAATTATTACTTGAATATAAAATCACTTGAAAAAGGTTCAATAAAGAAAATGAAAACTGATTGAAAACTGAAAACTGAGTCTGATAGACACCAAACCAAACCCCATTGTATCTGAATCGTCTAATAATACAGTCAGTTCAACTTTATTATCTGATAACCACATATCGTATACCCCTGCAGTAACCACAACCAACTCAACCAATAATTCTACACAACCTCTATCAGAGCCATCCGATGCTCCGGAAATCATATTCATTGAGACGGAAGACGAACTGGAATATAAACACGACGTAGGTGAGGTTGGCGATGTCTTAAATGAATTTTTCTTCGATATAAATAGACCATATGGAATCCATCTTATCAACTCTTATCAGTTTTATCTCATAGTTACTTGACATTCTATGATCGATATAAGTTGATGGCAATGAAACCATCAAATGACCATCAATCATTTCATCAATCATCATTCCATCAATTTAATTAAGCTGTAGATTAAGTTGTAGGCCTGCCGACAATAAGACCAAGAAAGATACCGGTACTAGGCCTATACAGTTTTTATCCCTGAGTCAGACTACAGCCAGACAGCACAATGTCCCCGCTCTTAATCTCCACAGTTTTCATCGTTCTGGGTCGTTTCGTTGTGGCAGAACCATCCGATCCGCGGGGTAACCCTGCAACCCACCCAATACCCGTATTGGACTGGTTTGCGGAACACCCTGTCGCTACCGTTTCGAACTGCCGCGCCGAATCGACGGAGATGTGGTCGACGAGTGGATTTAGCCTCTACTGCTCTCGTCGGGGAAGAAGATCTTGGGTCTCCTCTCCACGATCTAGAGGCCTAATCGCTAAACTCTGTCTACTGTCTCTGGCTGGGGATATTGAGACCAACCCAGGACCCAGCAGGACGCGGGCCCCGAAGATCAACTGTCCCGTCTGTCAACGAGGAACAAACTCTCGGAGTAAGATCGTCCAATGCGAGAGTTGTGACACATTTGTACATTTAAAATGTTACCGTAGGAAACGCAGTAATTTATTCTCCACCAGAAACAATCTTGAACCAAGTTTTCTCTGCAATAGCTGTATTTTTACCGAACTTCCCTTTCATGATACAATTTTAGAATCAGAAACCGACGATTCATTTCTCACATCGCCTCTGCAAACTCCAAGTGATGCTGAGAGTGAAACTTTTAATTTTTTTAAGAAAAAAGGTCTGCATTTTTTGCACTTAAACGCACGATCTCTGCTTCCAAAACTTTCCGAAATTCGTATTTTAATCAATAAATCCAACCCAGCAGTTTTAACAATCTCTGAAACTTGGCTCGATGATAGTGTTTCTGATGGAGAAATTTATATTGATAATTACGTAGTTTTACGTAAGGATAGGGACAGACACGGTGGTGGTGTCTGTACTTACATTCGATGTGATTTAGCTTTTAATCGTAGGGAAGATTTAGAGACTTGTGACGAAGTTTTACTGGTGGAACTTTTACTTCCTAAAACTAAACCTATTTTAATCGGTACTTTATATCGGCCCCCTAAACAATCAGATTTTTTGCAAAATTTTGAAAATACAATTTTATGTAATCTTAGGTCAGACTGTGAAATATATTTCTTAGGTGATTTTAATATCTGTTACCATCACAAAGCATCCCCCATCTGTAAACAGTACCAAAGTATTTTAAATTTGTTTGGTTTAAAACAAATTATTCGAGATTCTACCAGAATTACCAGTAAAACTTCTACTTTACTAGATCACATCCTTTGTAATAATACCGATATTATTTCTCAATCTGGGGTTTTACCTATAGGTCTAAGCGATCATTTTATAGTTTTTTGCACAAGAAAGACACAAAAATCTTTTTTCGGGGATCATAAAACAGTAACAGTTAGGTCTATGAAAAATTACAGCAAGGAACGCTTTTTAAGTTTGTTAGTTAATTCTGACTGGGAACCCTGTTTTAAGGCCGCTGACATTAACCTTGCGTACACTGTTTTTAAAGATATATTTTTAAAGGCACTTAATACTGTAGCACCAATTAAAGAAATTAGTCTTAAACAACGCACTGAGCCCTGGATGACCTCGGGTATTCTTAGTAATATCAGAGAAAGAGATAACTATTTGTATAAATTTAGGAAATACCGTGTTTTAGCTGATTATAATAATTACTGCAAATATAGAAACCTTGTCCAACGGGAAATAAAAAAAGCTAAATCTGAATATTTGTACAACAAAATAAGTGAGAATAAAGATAATCCAAAAAGTCTATGGTCTACCCTAAAATCTTTAGGTTATAAAAACCTTAAATCTAAATCGAATATTGTTCTGCAAGATAACGGTGAGCTGATTCATGATCATACTCTAGTTAGTAATTTATTTAATAATTATTTTACTAATGTTGCCTCTAATTTAGTTAAGAAGTTACCGTTATCAAGTAATAAATATAGCATAGGGTCCGAAACTCTAAATAATTTTTATTTAGAAAAGTTACAAAATTCAGAAAAGTTATTTTTAAAACCCGTTTCTGAGGATTTCGTTTTTAAAAATCTACTTAGCCTATCAGCCTCAAAAAGTACCGGTCTAGATCTAATACCTGCCCGTTTTCTTAAGGATGGTGCTGAAGTACTTAAAGTGCCTATTACTTTTATTATTAATTACTCTATCGTAGATAATGTAGTACCAGACGAACTGAAATTAGCTAAGGTTGTTCCTCTGTATAAAAAGAATAGTAAAGTAGAACCCTGTAATTACAGACCTGTTAGTATCTTAAGTATTGTATCTAAAATTCTAGAACGTTCTGTTTTTCTACAGCTGGAGGCACATCTTAGTAGGCTAAATCTGATCTATGAACTGCAGTCCGGTTTTCGTAAATCAAGTACCAGACGAACTGAAATTAGCTAAGGTTGTTCCTCTGTATAAAAAGAATAGTAAAGTAGAACCCTGTAATTACAGACCTGTTAGTATCTTAAGTATTGTATCTAAAATTCTAGAACGTTCTGTTTTTCTACAGCTGGAGGCACATCTTAGTAGGCTAAATCTGATCTATGAACTGCAGTCCGGTTTTCGTAAATCATATTCTACAGACACCTGCCTTATTAACTTAACTGATACAATTAGATGTAATAACGCAAAGGGTTTATATACTGGTATGGTAATGTTGGACCTACAAAAGGCTTTCGATACTGTAGATCACGAAATTCTGCTTGGTAAGTTAGGCCTGATGGGAGTAGGTTCTATAGACTGGTTCAAGTCCTACCTGTCAGACAGAGGTCAAACTGTAGTCATTAGCAAATCGCTGTCTACTGTACAAGAGATTACCTGTGGTGTACCGCAAGGTAGTATATTAGGTCCTCTGCTTTTTGTATGCTATGTAAATGATATGATAAGTAGTATAGATCCCGATTTTAAACTCATTTTATATGCCGACGACAGTGCTCTTATTTTCTCTCATAAAGATCCTATCCATATTTCCCAAAAGTTAAGTGCAGTTCTAGAATCCTGTAATGAGTGGTTGGTTGATAATAAGCTATCCATTCACTACGGTAAAACTGAAAGTATTTTGTTTGGTTCCAAAAGAAAGTTAAAGAAGGTAACTAAGTTTGAAGTCACTAGTAATGGACATAAGATTGAAAATAAAAAGGAAGTTAAATATTTAGGCGCCACATTGGATAACTGCTTATCAGGAGAAAGTACAGTGAAAAATATTTTCTCGAAAGTTAACAGTAGGCTTAGGTTTCTATACAGAAATAAAAATAGTTTAAACACCGACTCCCGCAAGTTACTTTGCTCTTCTTTAATACAGTGTCACATGGACTATGCTTGCTCTTCTTGGTATGAAGGCTTAACCAAACAGCTTAAATGTAAATTACAAGTAGCTCAGAATAAAGTAGTACGATTTATTAAAGACTACAAACCTAGGCACCACCTAACTCCAGATGACTTTTCTGAATCTGGACTACTTAACTTAGATAGTAGAGTTAAGCAGCTACGCCTTAACCATGTGCATAAAGTGTATAATGGTAAATGTCCCAATTACCTAAAACAAAAATTCAACAGAGTACGCGATACACACTCTTACAGTACCAGAGCTAGTGCTTCAAACTTCTACCTCCCGAATTGTAAATCCTTTGAATCTGATACTTTCTTTTTTAACGGCATAAAAAATTGGAACGCTCTGCCTAATGAAATTAAAAACCTAAATAATCAACATTCTTTTAAATCTGCAGTTAAATCTCATCTCCGTGTGCAATGTAAAAATAGGTACAATAGTCCTACAGTAAGTTATTAGCTTATTAATTATTTACTATTTATGCTGTAAATACGTTTTATAATAAATTGTTCTGTACATTACATCTTTATCGTTGAGTCGGGCATTGTCACGCTCTCGGTAAAGTTGTACATGTACATAGTGTAATTACGTTTTATATTGGTTTTAGGTTAGCGTAGTGTAATATTGTATTTGTAACCAAGTAACATAAAGGACCCCCTTGGAAATAAGCTGCAAAGCTTTAGGGGTAATCCTATATGTTATGTTGGACAATACCTTTATACCGGTACATTGTTTGGTGTATTTGTTATTGTTTTTACATAATGTATAAATAAATCTATCTATCTATCTATCTATGACCTTTTGCCTTTAGTACAGTTGTTGACAGACACTATACTGTACTACTAATACGATTATTTTTCAATTTACCCTGTCAGTCTGACTGTGTACAGTCCGATCGACTCTAATATCACCAACCGGTAGGGTCTAGGTACTGTATGTGGATGTACATCAGCAGTAGGCATACACAACATGGCTTTTTACCTTTATATGATTTTACACAAATTCCCTTTTACATCCGAAAAATAAAATGTCTATGTTTTTGTACAAAAATCACATCAGCCTTTAATAATATGAAAATGGGAGACATTGTCAGGAATCCGCATTCATAAATGCCCTTTTGCCTTTTTACCGACGATTTGGCTGCATTTCATGGAACAACCTGAACATGCGACTAGTGAATAGACTTTGCAATTGCATTAAGGTAAACCCTAAGCAAACGTGAATACATTTTGAATTTTAATTAGGGTTTGGGCCGCCACTCGAGTGAGATCAACTGGAGCTAGGATCTGCTGAAGGTCGCTTAAAGACTAACGTGTTTCAGGGCCTCCACCTGCATTAGACCTACTGTACTGCAGTAACAGTACAGTGTGACTCATGATGTTATGTAGTACTGTAGTAGTGTAATTGGGTTTGGGTGTTTACTGTTAGGCAGCACTACAGTACTGCATCTCGCTTATTCAGTGATTCGAATACTGGAATAGGCCTATATCAGTATATCTGTTTAAAATTTTATTATTTGCTTCTCGAACCGGCACGACTGACGACCTGAACTCTGAAAAGACAACAATCAGACAATGGAACGGTTTACTTGTGAGTCGGACAACGCATTGGTAATTACCAAATCTATGTTCGTGAACATCTGTTCAGAAAATGACACGTTTGTGCGGAGATTTATCGAAGAATACTTGGAAGTAAACTCGTGTTTTCTGGACGATTATGTTGTTAAGAATTGTACGGCTGGTCGCATTACTGAGTGGCTACAGCATTCACTCTCCTATCCCTCTAACAACGCCGCCACCACCTCGGCTTTGCCCCAATACATAACTCAATCACCGATCACTGTCCCGACTACCGGGTACCGTAAGACCAGTCTGCCACTGCCGCAGAATCCATTGAGGACATCAGCGACGACAAATGGCGGTACTAGGTTCTGCCACAATGACAATCCTGCGACCGGAATTGGTTTCCACCCTAAATCTCGAAACTCGAATCCACAAACGCCACGTACCGAACCCTCATCCATGCACCCTGTGGTGAGGTTACCATATCTCAACCAGGCAGACCTCCCCGGAAATCAAATACAAATGAACCCCAAACTGAGTCTGATAGACACCAAACCAAACCCCATTGTATCTGAATCGTCTAATAATACAGCCAGTTTAACTTTATTATCTGATAACAACATATCGTATACCCCCGCAGTAACCACAACCAACTCAACCAATAATTCTACACAACCTCTATAAGAGCCATCCGATGCTCCGGAAATCATATTCATTGAGACGGAAGACGAACTGGAATATAAACCCGACGTAGGTGAGGTTGGCGATGTCTTAAATGAATTATTTTTCGATATAAATAGGCCACATGGAATCCATACAGACACATCGACCCTCCACCCCCACACCACCCAGGGTCTCTCCCCACTCACCAACTACTCGACCCCCATCTCTACTCAGCCTCTAGGCGACTTCGACTTAGACCTTCCCAACACCTACAATCTCCCGTTAAGACCCAAATCAACAGTTTCCGGTATCGGTGAGTTACTATATGTTAGATTAAACAACATTTAGTCCGTATTGCCTGCATAGGAAAACTTCAGGTTCAGGTTACATTTGATGTGGATGATTTTGCTGAATATTCAAATTAAAACAAAAAATTTCGATATCACATATGTTAGGCCCTATAGTTAAAATTATTTAACTTAAATTAAAAATGGTTCCAGGGATAGGTTGTCGGCAGTCGGCGTAGCGTTTACACCCACTTTGTTCTGCAGGGTGATGAGGTCACGATACGATTTTGTTCAAAAATATAAAATCGTAGTTTTGGTGGTGTGATATACAGTAACTTATATCTAAAATTGTCTTTGCATACAAGATAATTCATTGCAAGATATCATTATGGGAATTTGTGTTTGCTTTGAATATTTTGCGACTGCAGAACTTATAATGTGCTAACTCAACGACATTACATTGTTACCGGTAATAAAATACATTGGTTTGAGTTTATTTGGCGTCTGATCTGATCTACAACATATTGGATAATGTGTTTGATTTGAATATTTCGCGACAGCAAAAAATTGTAAAGTTTAAACTCGAAGACAATATTTTTGTGACCATTATTTAGCCTATTTAGCCACCAGTAGCACAATCATGTCTATGTTTCCCTTTTAGTAATTACATTTCCTTAGGCTGTGGAAATATGCTTTTGCAGCATTTACAACAGTAAATTTTAATTTCAAAAACTTTTTTTTAATTTGAATTCACCTGATAATGGAACTGTACAAAATTAATATTTTTTTAAATTATATCTCATATCTCTATCAGAGGTTCGACATGATTCTAGTATAGGCCTATGTTAAAATGAAGCGGGGAAATTACACTACACATACAGTAATAGTACGTATTAAGCCATAAGGCATTTAGGCTGCGCTGGTTCAAATCTTAGAAAAGTCATTCCACAATTTTTCATTTTTGTAAAACACCTTATTATATATTTGGTATCTCCAATCGGATTAAAACCGATAAAACCGAATCGTATATAAACAAATCGGATATTGTGTTGAGTTGAACTTTCTATGATTTTCGTGAGTTTTATTGTTCTATTATTACATTATTATAGTGCATTACTTACATATTCTGATATTAATCAATATTCTCCATTATTAATCCACTCCATTACTTTCTCTAGGCGGCCAATCACAACCATCCCCCGATGATTCAGACATGCTCACTTCCGACGATGACGTAACACACGGAAGAATGAATAATTCCTTCGTCCAACAGCAGTTCAGCTGTAATACTTGTGATAAGACGTTCGCATATAACAGCCAACTAATTACACACCAACGGATCCACACCGGCGAACGACCTTACCAATGCGGCATCTGTAACAAACGTTTCTCTCAACTAAGTACCCTAAAGACACACAAACGTTCGCATAGTGGAGAGAAACCGTATAACTGCAACCTGTGTGAGAAAAGTTTCTCCCAACTAAATTCCCTAAAGATCCACAAACGTACGCACAGTGGAGAGAAACCGTTTAACTGCAACCTGTGTGAGAAAAGTTTCTCCCAACTAAATTCCCTAAAGATACACAAACGAACGCACAGTGGAGAGAAACCGTTCGTGTGCGACACGTGTGGGAAGGAATTTACGCAGAGTAGCAATCTAAACACTCACAAGAGATTACATACAGGTGAACGAACGTTTAGCTGCGATACATGCGGTAAATGTTTCTACCAACGCCATCATGTATCGAGCCACAAATGTATCCGCAGTGGGGAGACTCTGTAACTGTAATGTTTGTAAGAAACGTTTCTCTACTTCCGGTGATATTGTTGGACACAGATTAACTAAAATTATGTATGTGGGTCGTTCTCACAAAAAGTGGCCAAACTTTTATGTCAAAATGGCCATGCATTCGCACGGTTATATTTCCAAACGACACAGATTTAACCCCATGAACCTATATACCAATCGGAAGAGCGGAAATCTGCTCATATTTCAGCAAATTTTCAACAGATTCCATTCACAACCTAGAGAATGACACCATTTTAAATATCGAAAATGCATGTTTTTTGAAATGTCACATTGAATTATTTTTAAGTATTTGGCTTCTGAGCTAAAGCAATGAAAGCAAAGGTTCCACATACCATACATCAAAATAAAGCAAATTTAATGCTCTTTCACATGCTATTGGTGGTTTTCAACAGAAGCTACTCACATTTTATATATTTACTATTTACTAACAATTAATTACGCCGTCACTAGGATTTTGTCCACCATGTAACGCTCGTTTTCATGACATTTTCATTTTTTTTATTTATTCACAACATCTCCAAGTGAGATATTTCTAAACGGCGATTTATTTAGCTACCAGCCCAGCAGGTAAAAGAATTATAGGAATTCGTTCATTAGAACTCGAGCATTGTGCGAAAACGTAAATCTACAAAAATACCGTCATTAGGAATGTACCTAGTACTACCTAAAGGGTTTAGGAAAAGCTCATGATTTTTTACCTTTCTTTATTTCGGTTCTAAAACAGTACTTCTTAAAGCCAACGTCATGCCATTACAATTGTCAAACGGAATTAGGCGTGTTGTGTCGGGTAAGAACTTCTCGATTGAAGTTAGTGATGGCGTTACACGTGAAGGACTTAGAGATTAAGTTAGTGATGGGATGGCGTTACACGTGAAGGACTTAGAGATCAAGTTAGTGATGGCGTTACATGTGAAGGACTTATAGATTAAGTTAGTGATGGGATGGCGTTACACGTGAAGGACTTAGAGATTAAGTTAGTGATGGCGTTACATGTGAAGGACTTAGTTACACGTGAAGGACTTATAGATTACGTTAGTGATGGCGTTACATGTGAAGGACTTAGAGATTAAGATAGTGATGGCGTTACACGTGAAGGACTTTAAGTTAGTGATGGGATGGCGTTACACGTGAAGGACTTAGAGATTAAGTTAGTGATGGGATGGCGTTACACGTGAAGGACTTAGAGATTAAGATAGTGATGGCGTTACACGTGAAGGACTTTAAGTTAGTGATGGGATGGCGTTACACGTGAAGGACTTAGAGATTACTTTAGTGATGGCGTTACATGTGAAGGACTTAGAGATTAAGATAGTGATGGCGTTACACGTGAAGGACTTTAAGTTAGTGATGGGATGGCGTTACACGTGAAGGACTTAGAGATTAAGTTAGTGATGGCGTTACATGTGAAGGACTTAGTTATACGTGAAGGACTTATAGATTAAGTTAGTGATGGCGTTACACGTGAAGGACTTAGAGATCAAGTTAGTGATGGCGTTACACGTGAAGGACTTAGAGATTAAGTTAGTGATGGGATGGCGTTACACGTGAAGGACTTAAGATTAAGTTAGTGATGGCGTTACACGTGAAGGACTTTAAGTTAGTGATGGGATGGCGTTACACGTGAAGGACTTAGAGATTAAGATAGTGATGGGATGGCGTTACACGTGAAGGACTTAGAGATTACGTTAGTGATGGCATTACACGTGAAGGACTTAGAGATTAAGTTTGTGATGGTTTTAAGGACTCCGTTAACTATTTTGTACAATTATTGTTACAATAATATGTATATTCATATTGTATGTATACAATAATACAAACGAAATAATTTGCTGATTTGAAAAATATTATTTTTAGCCATTTGGTCGATAAATCCTTAGTTTACGGTTAATAATGAAAATGACGTTACATGACATACAGTACAAGTGACTGTTGAATTTCTGGTATATATTTTAAATGTCCATCCCCGAGTAATGATTGGTTAACAAGTAGCGTTACATTAGAGACAACAAGTTAGATTGTGGGCGTTCTGTGAAATGATGGCTTCTGATTGGCTAACAAGTAGCGTTACATTAGAGGCAACAAGTTAGATTGTGGGCGTTCTGTGAAATGAAGGCTTCTGATTGGCTAACAAGTAGCGTTACACCTGGGACAAAATGTTACATTGTGGACATTAGTTTTTCACGAATAAAACCAGTTACAACTTTACTAAAAAAAACGGCCCACTAATGTATTCGAAATCGCCCCATCGAGACCTCTCGAAATATGTATATTTATATAGTTTTGACAAAAAAAAATTGACATTTTTTCTCTAAATCTTGGCCACTTTTTGTGAGAACAACCAATGTAGTTAGTTGTAGATTATGTTGATTAAATTTAAAAACAGTTAGATTATCAGAAGAATTTTAAAGAACCAAATATTTACATTAACGACATTATAACATTATATTATCGCGAAGTGTGAAATGGATGTGGGGAAAGTTGGTTATATGTAAACCAAATTGATTCAGCTGTTATTACCAAATAAATTCTAACTGACCCACTAAGAAGGGGGGATGGCAAACTATCTCTGTTACACATTTTTTGCAATTTTGTTATTATTAAAAAATATTTATAAGACGCCGTATACACGATGTTCTAGACTTACAGTAAAAAAATAATAACTTGAATATAAAATCACTTGAAAATGAAAACGTAATATTTGTAAAGTCTTTATTTGTTCAACCAAATTTAATATATTTGGTATCTGGTGAAGCTCTTTATCAGTTTTATCTCATATTACTTGACATTCTATGATCGATATAAGTTGATGGCAATGAAACCATCAAATTCCCTTGTGCCTTTAGTACAGTTGACAGACACTATACTGTACTACTAATACGACTATTTTTCAATTTACGCTGTCAGTCTGACTTTGTACGGTCAGATCAACTCCAATTTCAACAACCGGTAGGGTCTAGCTACTGTATGTGGATGTACATCAGCACTAGGCATACAGTACATGGCTTTTTGCCTTTACATGATTTTACACAAATGGATGCCCTTTTACATCCGAAAAATAATGTCTATGTTTTTGTACAAAAATCACATCAGCCTTTAATAATATGAAAATGGGAGACATTGTCAGGAATCCGCATGCATAAATGCCCTTTTGCCTTTTTACCGACGATTTGGCTGCAAGGCATAGAACAACCTGAACATGCGACGAGTGAATAGACTTTGCAATTGCATTAAGGTAAACCCTAAGCAAACGTGAATACACTTTGAATTTTAATTTGGGTTTGGGCCGCCACTCGAGTGAGATCAACTGGAGCTACTGTAGGATCTGCTGAAGCCGAGTTAAGGACTAACGTATTTCAGGGCCTCCAACTGCATTAAACCTACAGTACTGCAGTAACAGTACAGTGTGGCTGTCTGTTTATTGTTTTGGTTAGCAAAGCCCGCCTCTGTAACCTGCACCTTTCCCTCAATTGGTAAAGAGGCCGTTTATTTGTTTTGGGTAGAATAGCCTGCCTCTGTAACCTGCTCCTTTCCCTCAATTGGTTTATGGCGTGGGTTACTTATTTATGAAAAAAATGTTTATGAAAAAATTTTTTTTAAATTGTTTCATAAAATAAGCGGTAGGGCCTACATATAAAAGTGTTTCACAAAATAAGCGGTAGGGCCTTAAACGTTTTTCATACAATGGTCCCCAAAGGAGGCCCCCAAACACGTTAATCCCGCCGATTACTGTATAATTAGTCAAAAACAAATAATTGTAATAAATAAATAGAAGTATAGGCCTACCATACACCGGCTATGATATATATTATTAAGGGGGGGGGGGGGGGGGGATAGTTATAAAACCCGAAAAAAAACGAAAAAGACGAAATTATTAACGAAAATTAATATCGAAATTATAAAACTATAGATAAAATCTCGCTTTCCAGTGAGATAGGTATTATTAGAAGACACACTTTACATTATTTACTTTACATTATTTAATTAAGAAAATCGATAATTTCGCCCCATTTTCGACCCTAAAAGTAATTGAATACCAAAATACTGGCTCTGTTGATTGGTTGTTAGGGGTGATCCAATGATTGCAAAACACCACAGATGGCGCTCAAATTAGGACTGTAGTCAGAATGTGGGCCTACTGCAGTTATTGCATTACGACTGCTGGACTGCAATTCTGTCGTTACAGTACGTTCACATGTTCACATCCGCCGCACCACTTGCCTGACAGTCACTGTACAGTGCACACCAAGGCTAGGTAGCGTTAAGGTACCGTATGCCGTAATGCAAAAATTTATATGGGAATTACATTGTTGCAGTGTTGGGTTAGGGTACTGGACCACTTCTTTCATCTTTGCCGCTTCCGACTGTACCGTACCATGCTTGTACAGTAACACACAAGTAGGCCCGCTGTACTGATCTGCTGATGCTGAGTTGATTCATCCAAGCCGCCATTATTGGTCAACGCCCAACAACCAACCAACAGACAATATTTAGTATTAAATTACTTTTAAGGTCGAAAATGGGACGAAATTATCCGATTTAATTAATTAAAAAATGTAAAGTGTGTATTCTAATAATATCGATCTTATTAGAAAGCGAGGTTTTGTAGATTGTTTGATAATTTTGATATTTTCGCTGATAAATTCGTCTTTTTCGTTATTTTCGGGTTTTATAACTATCCGGGGGGGAGGGGGGTCACGTCCTTGGCACGGTAGGAATAGTTGGGGTATCACAGTAACCTGGTTACCGGGATATTCAGCCATGACCGGGATAATTTTGATAAAAATGGTAAGACGGTTGGGATTGCATTGCAAATAACTACAATAAAATTGGACAAATTCAATGCTTTTGATTTGGTTTCCCGTGTCACAGAACATGGAGAAACATACAAATGCTTTATCAGTCATTTATTTAAATGCTTAGAAATAAACATACTGTATAAAAACGTGCCTGGCGTTTATATGTTTGTTCTATGTTCCTTTTATGTGTTATTTATAAAATGTCGTATGTTTTCCACGTTCACTTAGTAGATTTTGCAAGTAACCTTTAAATAGTTTATAAATTTAACTGTGGCGCCACACATCTAATTTGATTGGCTAAAATGTTTAATAGCGATTCGTGTGTAAGCATACTGTAATTTAGGAAATTTGTATGTTTTATAAATTATTTGTATATTTTTATGTGGTTCCAAACAACCAACGATTTGATTGGATGAAATTAGTAAACACGACTGGGACGAGTCATGAAGTTAGGTAACCTCTTGGGAGAACTAGGACAATTGCCCCCGCACAATTGCCCCTCGGACAATTGCCCCTCGATGACAATTGCCACCCGAGGACAATTGCCCCCTGGACTATTGCCCCCCGGAAATATTGCCACCGGTACAATTACCACTCGATATTTTATTTCATGAATATATTTTAAATTTTGATATCCTTTGAATGTCCTATAGTTTTATGAAATTCAAGTAATATTAACCTTATCAACACTTCTAAACTTTAATTTTTTTTTTCGAAAAATCCTAGATTTTTTCTTGAACATTTTGATTTGATCACCATTTCTAAATTGAATATTTATCCAATTTTCATATTGTGAAATGTATTCCATTTTTTGCGAGCGAATCACTTTCCTAAACGTGCGAACTTTGTACCTAAATTTTATCAGTGTTAGCAGAACCAATAGTTTCAAATTTTCGAGACGTGGACAATATGACCCTGTGTCTCAAACCATGCATGTGAACCTTATTTTTAATTCAACATAATTTTTGGAAATAATCTGTGAGCTTATTTAATTTTTTGTAATCATTTAAATATCATAAACAATAGTGGTTGACAACCGACGCCCCACCCCCCCCCCCCCCCCCCCCCCACACACACACACATGGAGGCTGAGAGGTGAGACTGACAGAAATAGACACTTCACTGCTTGAACCAAACAGCTACAGAGTATACAGAAATGTATGTACATACTGTTGTACAACATAACATTTTCAAAATACGGTAGTACTGTACTTTGTAAGTATTCATATCTTTTACTACAATGAAGCATGATAAACAAACTTTTAAATACATACAAAATGCATTGTAAGTATTTATATGTTTTTCTAAACGCAAAATGTGACTTTTTGAATTTAAACAAACCATCAAATCTATACAAAATCCATTGCAAGTATTTATATGTTTTCTAAATGCAAAATGCCTATTTGAATCTCAACAAACCATTAAATCCATGTAAAATTCTTAGCAAGTATTTGTATGTTTTTTTTAAACGCTGAATGTGGAATGTGCCATTTCTAATTTAAAAAATCATTCAAATGCTTACTAAACATTTAGTAGCATTGTATGTATTACAACATTCTGGATTGATCTAAATGTGTACTTATACAGTAATTTAATAAATATTTATTTTCCCTTTTATATTGTGCACATATAAAATTATCTAAATTCCACATGCTTTCTAAATTTTCGAGTGTTGTTCTATAAATGCTTTGTGGGTTTATGCAAATTTTGTAAATTCTGTGACACGGGAACGCAGTCTTTATTAATCTAATAATCAAGTAAGTGATTGGTCTGTCCACCTGTCCATGTTTTCTGTGTAGGCCTACACCTACAGTCCACCTTTTTGAAACACCTGGTTATATTGTAGTGTAATTGGGTTTGGGTGTTTACTATTAGGCAGCACTGCAGTACTGTATTTCACTGATTCAGTGATTCGAATAGGCCTATATCTGTTTAAAATTTGTTATTTTCTTCTCGAACCAGCACTACCTGAACTCTGAAAAGACAACAATCAGACAATGGAACGGTTTACTTGTGAGTCGGACAACGCATTGATAATTACCAAATCTATGTTCGTGAACATCTGTTCAGAAAATGACACCTTTGTGCGGAGATTTCTCGAAGAATACTTGGAAGTAAACTCGTGTTTTCTGGACGATTATGTTGTTAAGAATTGTACGGCTGGTCGCATTACTGAGTGGCTGCAGCGTTCACTCTCCTATCCCTCTAACAACGCCGCCACCACCTCGGCTTTGCCCCAATACATAACTCAATCACCGACCACTGTCCCGACTACGGGGTACCGCGAGACCAGTCTGCCACTGCCGCAGAATCCATTGAGGACATCAGCGACGACAAATGGCGGTACTAGGTTCCGCCACAATGACAATCCTGCGACCGGAATTGGTTTCCACCCTAAATCTCGAAACTCGTATCCACACACGCCACGTACCGAACCCTCATCCATGCACCCTGTGGTGAGGTTACCATATCTCAACCAGGTAGACCTCCCCAGAAATCAAATACAAATGAACCCCAAACTGAGTCTGATAGACACCAAACCAAACCCCATTGTATCTGAATCGTCTAATAATACAGCCAGTTTAACTTTATCATCTGATAACAACATATCGTATATCCCCACAGTAACCACAACCAACTCAACCAATAATTCTACACAACCTCTATCAGAGTCATCCGATGCTCCGGAAATCATATTCATTGAGACGGAAGACGAACTGGAATATAAACCCGACGTAGGTGAAGGTGGCGATGTCTTAAATGAATTATTTTTCGATATAAATAGACCACATGGAATCCATACAGACACATCGACCCCCCACGCCCACACCACCCAGGGTCTCTCCCCACTCACCAACTACTCGACCCCCATATCTACTCAGCCTCTAGGCGACTTCGACTTAGACTTAGACGTTCCCAACACCTACAATCTCCCATTAAGAACCAAATCAACAGGTTCCGGTATCGGTGAGTTACTATATGTTAGATTAAACAACATTTAGTCCGTATTGCCTGCATAGGAAAACTTGAAACACCATAGTGGATGACAAAACTAAAGCTAAATTATTTGCTGAAGTTCTTGGTGAAAATTGTAACGATGACAATAGCAATACGCTGTTTCTTGTCTACTGTAGATTTTTCACCTGTTAGGGTTCTTACTGTTCTAAACAACTAACATTCCTGCCAAGAAAAGTAGGACACCCGACAACTTGCCGAGTATTATATTTTCTCGTTTATCTATCTCTATCACTGCTCCTTTATCTGTGCTCACCATCTGTGTTACTAACACAGACTTCCATCTATTTGGCTCACTGGCTGTTGTAGTTCCATTATTCACAGAAGGTGAACCCTATGATCCACACAAATGGATCCTGTGATCCATCCATCATGCAAAATCATGGAAATCTTTGTGAAAGACACCCTAGTTTCATACTTGCGTGCCCATAAATTAATTTCCACAGAACAACATGGATTCCTAGAACGTAAATCGACATGCACACTGCTCCTCGAATGTGTCGGCCTCTGTTACACTACACTCGATAACGACTGTACGACACGACTACACTTGATATATTGTGCATTCTAATCTTATGTGAAAGGTTTCAGCATACGGCATCGCAGAAGCTTTGCTAGCGTGGCTTAGTGCTTTTTTCTCAGACAGATCACAACGCATTTTAGTTGGTAACGAATTTTCGCTACCTTCCATTGTTAAATCTGGCACATTCCAGGGCAGTTTCCTCGGACTGATCAATTTTATTCTTTTCATTAATGACCTTCCTGAGTTGCTTATTACACTAGGTAAAATTAAAGTTAAGGTCTTTGCCGATGACGTAAATTATACTCTGATTCCGCTAACTGCGACACACTTTTATCTGCGCTTCACGCTTCAATCCTTGGAGCGCTGGGCTGGTGAGTGGTGAGTGGCAACATTCGAAGTTGAACCAAGGTTTACTTACTGTGTTCCAGCTCTTACCTACTATTCTGTGTAGAGAGATGTTTGCTAGTAGATTTCTATAATAGTTGTTTCTTTGCGACATTCGTAGTTGAACCAAGGTTTACTGTGTTCCAGCTCTTGCCTACTATTGTGTGTTGTTGAGAGATGTTTGCAAGTAGATTTCTTTAATAGTTGTTTCTTGGCGACATTCGGAGTTGAACCAAGGTTTACTGTGTTCCAGCTCTTGTCTACTATTGTGTGTTGTAGAGAGATGTTTGCTAGTAGATTTCTCTAATAGTTGTTTCTTTGCGACATTCGGAGTTGATCAAAGTTTACTGTGTTCCAGCTCTTGTCTACTGTCCTGTCTCTTGTCTATCGACCGAACTATAGAGGAGCCGAACCGGAACCGAACTGAAACCGAACATGGCAATTTTTAAATTTTGATTGTGTTGAATTGTCTATGATTTTTGTGAGTGTTATTGTTCAATTATTACATTACTTATTATCTTGTTATGATTTGAATCAATATTTTCCATTATTAATCCACTCCATTACTTTCTATATAGGCGACCAATCACAACCATTCCCTGATGATTCAGACATGCTCACTTCCGACGATGACGTAACACCCAGAAATATAAATAATTCCTTCGACCAACCTGGTCCCTCTGGGATTCAACCCCAGGATATTGTGAAAGGAAGCCACTCCAATGAGAAGCCCTTCAGCTGTGATACTTGTGGTAAGGCGTTCGCAAGGAACAGCAACCTGATTATACACCAACGGATCCACACCGGCGAGCGTCCATACCAATGCGGTATCTGCAACAAACGTTTCTCTCACCTGTGCAACCTAACCTCGCACAAGCGGACGCATTCCGGAGAGCGTCCGTTTGTGTGCGACACGTGCGGGAAGGGATTTATAGTGAGCGGCAATCTAAACACTCACAAGAGATTACATACAGGTGAACGACCGTTTAGCTGCGAAACATGCGGTAAATGTTTCTCCCACCGACATCATGTAAAGCGCCACAAATGTATCCGCAGTGGGGAGACTCGGTAACTGTAATGTTTGTAAGAAACGTTTATCCACTTCCGGTGATATTGTTGGATACAGATAAACTAAAATTCTGTATGTAGTTAGTTGTAGATTATGTTGATTAAATTTAAAAACAGTTAGATTATCAGAAGAAATTTAAAGAACCAAATATTTACATTAACGACATTATAACATTATATTATCGCGAAGTGTGAAATGGATGTGGGGAAAGTTGGATATATGTAAACCAAATTGATTCAGCTGTTATTACCAAATAAATTCTGACTCACCCACTAAGAAGAGGGGATGGCAAACTATCTCTGTTACACATTTTTTGCCATTTTATTATTATTAAAAAATATTTATAAGACGCCGTATACACGATGTTCTAGACTTACAGTAAAAAAATTATTACTTGAATATAAAATCACTTGAAAAAGGTTCAATAAAGAAAATGAAAACGTAATATTTGTAAAGTCTTTATTGGTTCAACCAAATTTAATATATTTGGTATCTGGTGAAGCTCTTTATCAGTTTTATCTCATATTACTTGACATTCTATGATCGATATAAGTTGATGGCAATGAAACCATCAAATTCCCTTTTGCCTTTAGTACAGTTGACAGACACTATACTGCACTACTAATACGACTATTTTTCAATTTACGCTGTCAGTCTGACTGTGTACGGTCCGATCAACTCCAATTTCAACAACCGGTAGGGTCTAGCTACTGTATGTGGATGTACATCAGCAGTAGGCATACAGTACATGGCTTTTTGCCTTTACATGATTTTACACAAATGCCCTTTTACATCCGAAAAATAATGTCTATGTTTTTGAACAAAAATCACATCAGCCTTTAATAATAATATGAAAATGGGAGACATTGTCAGGAGTCCGCATTCTTAAATGCCTTTTTGCCTTTTTACCGACGATTTGGCTGCATGGCATGGATCAACCTGAACCTGCGACTAGTGAAAACCTGCGACTAGTGAATAAACTTTGCAATTGCATTAAGGTAAACCCTAAGTAAACGTGAATACACTTTGAATTTTAATTTGGGTTTGGGCCGCCACTCGGTGAGATCAACTGGAGCTACTGTAGGATCTGCTGAAGCCGAGTTAAGGACTAAAGTATTTCAGGGCCTCCAACTGCATTAAACCTACAGTACTGCAGTAACAGTACAATGTAACTGTCTGTTTATTGTTTTGGTTAGAAAAGCCCGCCTCTGTAACCTGCACCTTTCCCTCAATTGGTAAAGAGGCCGTTTATTTGTTTTGGTTAGAATATCCTGCCTCTGTAACCTGCTCCTTTCCCTCAATTGGTTTATGGCGTGTGTTACTTATTTATGAAAAAAATGTTTATGAAAAAAAAATTTAAAAAGTGTTTCATAAAATAAGCGGTAGGGCCTACATATAAAAGTGTTTCACAAAATAAGCGGTAGGGCCTTAAAAGTTTTTCATACAATGGTCCCCAAAGGAGGCCCCCAAACACGTTAATCCCGCCGATTATAATTAATCAAAAACAAATAATTATAAAAATAATTAGAGGTACTGTATAGGCCTACCATACACCGGAAATGATTTATATTATTAAGGGGGGTGGGGGGGTCACGTCCTTGGCACGGTAGGAATAGTTGGGGTATCACAGTAACCTGGTTACCAGGATATTCAGCCATGACCGGGATAATTTTGATAAAAATGGTAAGACGGTTGGGATTGCATTGCAAATAACTACAATAAAATTGGACAAATTCAATGCTTTTGATTTGTTTCCCTTGTCACAGAACATGGAGAAACATACAAATGCTTATCAGTCATTTATTTAAATGCTTAGAAATAAACATACTGTATAAAAACGTGCCTGGCGTTTATATGTTTGTTGTACTGTATGTTCCTTATGTGTTATTTATAAAATGTTGTATATTTTCCACGTTTACTTATTAGATTTTGCAAGTAACCCTTAACTACAGTAGTTTATAAATTTAACTGTGGCGCCACACATCTAATTTGATTGGCTAAAATGTTTAATAGCGATTCGTGTGTAAGCATACTGTTATTTAGGAAATTTTGTATGTTTTGTAAATTAATTGTATATTTTTATGTGGTTCCAAACAGTCAACGATTTGATTGGATGAAATTAGTAAACACGACTGGGACGAGTCAAGAAGTTAGGTAACCTCTTGGGAGAACTAGTCCGGGGGCAATTGCCCCCGGACAATTGCCCCCGGACAATTGCCCCCGGACAATTGCCCCCGGACAATTGCCCCCGGACAATTGCCCCTCGGACAATTGCCCCTCGATGACAATTGCAACCCGAGGACAATTGCCCCGTGGACTATTGCCCCCGGAAATATTGCCCCCCGTACAATTACACCTCGATATTTTATTTCATGAATATATTTTAAATTTTGATTTCCTTTGAATGTCCTATAGTTTTATGAAATTCAAGTAATATTAACTTTATCAACACTTCTAAACTTTAATTTTTTTTTTTCGAAAAATCCAAGATTTTTTCTTGAACATTTTGATTTGATCACCATTTCTAAATTGAATATTTATCCAATTCTCATATTGTGAAATGTATTCCATTTTTTGCGAGCGAATCACTTTCCTAAACGTGCGAACTTTGTTCCTAAATTTTATCAGTGTTAGCAGAACCAATAGTTTCAAATTTTCGAGACGTGGACAATATGACCCTGTGTCTCAAACCATGCATGTGAACCTTATTTTTAATTCAACATAATTTTTGGAAATAATCTGTGAGCTTATTTAATTTTTTGTAATCATTTAAATATCATAAACAATAGTGGTTGACAACCGACGCCCCACCCCCCCCCCCCCCCCCCCCCCCACACATGGAGGCTGAGAGGTGAGACTGACAGAAATAGACACTTCACTGCTTGAACCAAACAGCTACAGTATACAGAAATGTATGTACATACTGTTGTACAACATAACATTTTCAAAATACGGTAGTACTGTATTTTGTAAGTATTCATATCTTTTACTACAATGAAGCATGATAAACAGTCAGTCAGCACTTTTAAATACATACAAAATGCATTGTAAGTATTTATATGTTTTTCTAAACGCAAAATGTGACTTTTTGAATTTAAACAAACCATCAAATCTATACAAAATCCATTGCAAGTATTTATATGTTTTCTAAATGCAACATGCCTATTTGAATCTCAACAAACCATTAAATCCATGCAAAATCCTTAGCAAGTATTTGTATGATTTTTTTAAACGCTGAATGTGGAATGTGCCATTTCTAATTTTAAAAATCATTCAAATGCTTACTAAACATTTAGTAGCATTTGTATGTATTACAACATTCTGGATTGATCTAAATGTGTACTTATAATTTAATAAATATTTATTTTCTCTTTTATATTGTGCACATATAAAATTATCTAAATTACACATGCTTTCTAAATTTTCGAGTGTTGTTCTATAAATGCTTTGTGGGTTTATGCAAATTTTGTAAATTCTGTGACACGGGAACGCAGTCTTTATTAATCTAATAATCAAGTAAGTGATTGGTCTGTCCACCTGTCCATGTTTTCTGTGTAGGCCTACACCTACAGTCCACCTTTTTGAAACACCTGGTTATATTGTAGTGTAATTGGGTTTGGGTGTTTACTATTAGGCAGCACTGCAGTACTGTATTTCACTGATTCAGTGATTCGAATAGGCCTATATCTGTTTAAAATTTTTTATTTTCTTCTCGAACCAGCACTACCTGAACTCTGAAAAGACAACAATCAGACAATGGAACGGTTTACTTGTGAGTCGGACAACGCATTGATAATTACCAAATCTATGTTCGTGAACATCTGTTCAGAAAATGACACCTTTGTGCGGAGATTTCTCGAAGAATACTTGGAAGTAAACTCGTGTTTTCTGGACGATTATGTTGTTAAGAATTGTACGGCTGGTCGCATTACTGAGTGGCTGCAGCGTTCACTCTCCTATCCCTCTAACAACGCCGCCACCACCTCGGCTTTGCCCCAATACATAACTCAATCACCGACCACTGTCCCGACTACGGGGTACCGCGAGACCAGTCTGCCACTGCCGCAGAATCCATTGAGGACATCAGCGACGACAAATGGCGGTACTAGGTTCCGCCACAATGACAATCCTGCGACCGGAATTGGTTTCCACCCTAAATCTCGAAACTCGAATCCACACACGCCACGTACCGAACCCTCATCCATGCACCCTGTGGTGAGGTTACCATATCTCAACCAGGTAGACCTCCCCAGAAATCAAATACAAATGAACCCCAAACTGAGTCTGATAGACACCAAACCAAACCCCATTGTATCTGAATCGTCTAATAATACAGCCAGTTTAACTTTATCATCTGATAACAACATATCGTATATCCCCACAGTAACCACAACCAACTCAACCAATAATTCTACACAACCTCTATCAGAGTCATCCGATGCTCCGGAAATCATATTCATTGAGACGGAAGACGAACTGGAATATAAACCCGACGTAGGTGAGGTTGGCGATGTCTTAAATGAATTATTTTTCGATATAAATAGACCACATGGAATCCATACAGACACATCGACCCCCCACGCCCACACCACCCAGGGTCTCTCCCCACTCACCAACTACTCGACCCCCATATCTACTCAGCCTCTAGGCGACTTCGACTTAGACCTTCCCAACACCTACAATCTCCCATTAAGAACCAAATCAACAGGTTCCGGTATCGGTGAGTTACTATATGTGAGATTAAACAACATTTAGTCCGTATTGCCTGCATAGGAAAACTTGAAACACCATAGTGGATGACAAAACTAAAGCTAAATTATTTGCTGAAGTTCTTGGTGAAAATTGTAACGATGACAATAGCAATACGCTGTTTCTTGTCTACTGTAGATTTTTCACCTGTTAGGGTTCTTACTGTTCTAAACAACTAACATTCCTGCCAAGAAAAGTAGGACACCCGACAACTTGCCGAGTATTATATTTTCTCGTTTATCTATCTCTATCACTGCTCCTTTATCTGTGCTCACCATCTGTGTTACTAACACACACTTCCATCTATTTGGCTCACTGGCTGTTGTAGTTCCATTATTCACAGAAGGTGAACCCTATGATCCACACAAATGGATCCTGTGATCTATCCATCATGCAAAATCATGGAAATGTTTGGGAAAGACACCCTAGTTTCATACTTGCGTGCCCATAAATTGATTTCCACAGAACAACATGGATTCCTAGAACGTAAATCGACTTGCACACTGCTCCATATGCCTCTGGTACACTACACTCGATAACGACTGTACGACACGACTACACTTGATATATTGTGCATTCTAATCTTATGTGCAAGGTTTCAGCATACGGCATCGCAGAAGCTTTGCTAGCGTGGCTTAGTGCTTTTTTCTCAGACAGATCACAACGCATTTTAGTTGGTAACGAATTTTCGCTACCTTCCATTGTTAAATCTGGCACATTCCAGGGCAGTTTCCTCGGACTGATCAATTTTATTCTTTTCATTAATGACCTTCCTGAGTTGCTTATTACACTAGGTAAAATTAAAGTTAAGGTCTTTGCCGATGATGTAAATTATACTCTGATTCCGCTAACTGCGACACACTTTTATCTGCGCTTCACGCTTCAATCCTTGGAGCGCTGGGCTGGTGAGTGGTGAGTGGCAACATTCGAAGTTGAACCAAGGTTTACTTACTGTGTTCCAGCTCTTACCTACTATTCTGTGTAGAGAGATGTTTGCTAGTAGATTTCTATAATAGTTGTTTCTTTGCGACATTCGGAGTTGAACCAAGGTTTACTGTGTTCCAGCTCTTGCCTACTATTGTGTGTTGTTGAGAGATGTTTGCAAGTAGATTTCTTTAATAGTTGTTTCTTTGCGACATTCGGAGTTGAACCAAGGTTTACTGTGTTCCAGCTCTTGCCTACTATTGTGTGTTGTAGAGAGATGTTTGCAAGTAGATTTCTTTAATAGTTGTTTCTTTGCGACATTCGGAGTTGAACCAAGGTTTACTGTGTTCCAGCTCTTGCCTACTATTGTGTGTAGAGAGATTTTTGCTAGTAGATTTCTTTAATAGTTGTTTCTTTGCGACATTCGGAGTTGAACCAAGGTTTACTATGTTCCAGCTCTTGTCTACTATTGTGTGTAGAGAGATGTTTGCAAGTAGATTTCTTTAATAGTTGTTTCTTTGCGACATTCGGAGTTGAACCAAGGTTTACTGTGTTCCAGCTCTTGTCTACTATTGTGTGTTGTTGAGAGATGTTTGCAAGTAGATTTCTTTAATAGTTGTTTCTTTGCGACATTCGGAGTTGAACCAAGGTTTACTGTGTTCCAGCTCTTTCCTACTATTGTGTGTAGAGAGATGTTTGAAGGTAGATTTATCTAATAGTTGTTTCTTTGCGACATTCGGAGTTGAACCAAGGTTTACTGTGTTCCAGCTCTTGTCTACTATTGTGTGTAGAGAGATGTTTGAAGGTAGATTTATCTAATAGTTGTTTCTTTGCGACATTCGGAGTTGAACCAAGGTTTACTGTGTTCCAGCTCTTTCCTACTATTGTGTGTAGAGAGATGTTTGAAGGTAGATTTATCTAATAGTTGTTTCTTTGCGACATTCGGACTTGAACCAAGGTTTACTGTGTTCTAGCTCTTGTCTACTATTGTGTGTAGAGATATGTTTGCTAGTAGATTTCTTTAATAGTTGTTTCTTTGCGATATTCGGAGTTGAACCAAGGTTTACTGTGTTCCAGCTCTTGTCTACTATTGTGTGTAGAGAGATGTTTGAAGGTAGATTTATCTAATAGTTGTTTCTTTGCGACATTCGGAGTTGAACCAAGGTTTACTGTGTTCCAGCTCTTTCCTACTATTGTGTGTAGAGAGATGTTTGAAGGTAGATTTATCTAATAGTTGTTTCTTTGCGACATTCGGACTTGAACCAAGGTTTACTGTGTTCTAGCTCTTGTCTACTATTGTGTGTAGAGATATGTTTGCTAGGAGATTTCTTTAATAGTTGTTTCTTTGCGACATTCGGAGTTGAACCAAGGTTTACTGTGTCCCAGCTCTTGTCTACTATTGTGTGTAGAGATATGTTTGCTAGTAGATTTATCTAATAGTTGTTTCTTTGCGACATTCGGAGTTGAACCAAGGTTTACTGTGTTCCAGCTCTTTCCTACTATTGTGTGTAGAGAGATGTTTGAAGGTAGATTTATCTAATAGTTGTTTCTTTGCGACATTCGGAGTTGAACCAAGGTTTGCTGTGTTCCAGCTCTTTCCTACTATTGTGTGTAGAGAGATGTTTGAAGGTAGATTTATCTAATAGTTGTTTCTTTGCGACATTCGGAGTTGAACCAAGGTTTACTGTGTTCCAGCTCTTTCCTACTATTGTGTGTAGAGAGATGTTTGAAGGTAGATTTATCTAATAGTTGTTTCTTTGCGACATTCGGACTTGAACCAAGGTTTACTGTGTTCTAGCTCTTGTCTACTATTGTGTGTAGAGATATGTTTGCTAGTAGATTTCTTTAATAGTTGTTTCTTTGCGACATTCGGAGTTGAACCAAGGTTTACTGTGTTCCAGCTCTTTCCTACTATTGTGTGTAGAGAGATGTTTGAAGGTAGATTTATCTAATAGTTGTTTCTTTGCGACATTCGGACTTGAACCAAGGTTTACTGTGTTCCAGCTCTTGTCTACTATTGTGTGTTGTTGAGAGATGTTTGCAAGTAGATTTCTTTAATAGTTGTTTCTTTGCGACATTCGGAGTTGAACCAAGGTTTACTGTGTTCCAGCTCTTTCCTACTATTGTGTGTAGAGAGATGTTTGAAGGTAGATTTATCTAATAGTTGTTTCTTTGCGACATTCGGAGTTGAACCAAGGTTTACTGTGTTCCAGCTCTTGTCTACTATTGTGTGTAGAGAGATGTTTGAAGGTAGATTTATCTAATAGTTGTTTCTTTGCGACATTCGGAGTTGAACCAAGGTTTACTGTGTTCCAGCTCTTTCCTACTATTGTGTGTAGAGAGATGTTTGAAGGTAGATTTATCTAATAGTTGTTTCTTTGCGACATTCGGAGTTGAACCAAGGTTTACTGTGTTCTAGCTCTTGTCTACTATTGTGTGTTGTAGAGAGTTGTTTGCTAGTAGATTTCTTTAATAGTTGTTTCTTTGCGACATTCGGAGTTGAACCAAGGTTTACTGTGTTCCAGCTCTTGTCTACTATTGTGTGTAGAGAGATGTTTGAAGGTAGATTTATCTAATAGTTGTTTCTTTGCGACATTCGGACTTGAACCAAGGTTTACTGTGTTCCAGCTCTTGTCTACTATTGTGTGTTGTAGAGAGATGTTTGCAAGTAGATTTCTTTAATAGTTGTTTCTTTGCGACATTCGGAGTTGAACCAAGGTTTACTGTGTTCCAGCTCTTGTCTACTATTGTGTGTAGAGAGATGTTTGAAGGTAGATTTATCTAATAGTTGTTTCTTTGCGACATTCGGACTTGAACCAAGGTTTACTGTGTTCCAGCTCTTGTCTACTATTGTGTGTTGTAGAGAGATGTTTGCTAGTAGATTTCTCTAATAGTTGTTTCTTTGCGACATTCGGAGTTGAACCAAGGTTTACTGTGTTCCACCTCTTGTCTACTATTGTGTGTTGTAGAGAGATGTTTGCTAGTAGATTTCTCTAATAGTTGTTTCTTTGCGACATTCGGAGTTGAACCAAGGTTTACTGTTTTCCAGCTCTTGTCTACTATTGTGTGTAGAGATATGTTTGCTAGTAGATTTCTTTAATAGTTGTTTCTTTGCGACATTCGGAGTTGAACCAAGGTTTACTGTGTTCCAGCTCTTTCCTACTATTGTGTGTAGAGAGATGTTTGAAGGTAGATTTATCTAATAGTTGTTTCTTTGCGACATTCGGACTTGAACCAAGGTTTACTGTGTTCTAGCTCTTGTCTACTATTGTGTGTAGAGATATGTTTGCTAGTAGATTTCTTTAATAGTTGTTTCTTTGCGACATTCGGAGTTGAACCAAGGTTTACTGTGTCCCAGCTCTTGTCTACTATTGTGTGTAGAGATATGTTTGCTAGTAGATTTATCTAATAGTTGTTTCTTTGCGACATTCGGAGTTGAACCAAGGTTTAATGTGTTCCAGCTCTTTCCTACTATTGTGTGTAGAGAGATGTTTGAAGGTAGATTTATCTAATAGTTGTTTCTTTGCGACATTCGGAGTTGAACCAAGGTTTACTGTGTTCCAGCTCTTTCCTACTATTGTGTGTAGAGAGATGTTTGAAGGTAGATTTATCTAATAGTTGTTTCTTTGCGACATTCGGACTTGAACCAAGGTTTGCTGTGTTCTAGCTCTTTCCTACTATTGTGTGTAGAGAGATGTTTGAAGGTAGATTTATCTAATAGTTGTTTCTTTGCGACATTCGGAGTTGAACCAAGGTTTACTGTGTTCCAGCTCTTTCCTACTATTGTGTGTAGAGAGATGTTTGAAGGTAGATTTATCTAATAGTTGTTTCTTTGCGACATTCGGAGTTGAACCAAGGTTTACTGTGTTCCAGCTCTTTCCTACTATTGTGTGTAGAGAGATGTTTGAAGGTAGATTTATCTAATAGTTGTTTCTTTGCGACATTCGGACTTGAACCAAGGTTTACTGTGTTCTAGCTCTTGTCTACTATTGTGTGTAGAGATATGTTTGCTAGTAGATTTCTTTAATAGTTGTTTCTTTGCGACATTCGGAGTTGAACCAAGGTTTACTGTGTTCCAGCTCTTTCCTACTATTGTGTGTAGAGAGATGTTTGAAGGTAGATTTATCTAATAGTTGTTTCTTTGCGACATTCGGACTTGAACCAAGGTTTACTGTGTTCCAGCTCTTGTCTACTATTGTGTGTTGTTGAGAGATGTTTGCAAGTAGATTTCTTTAATAGTTGTTTCTTTGCGACATTCGGAGTTGAACCAAGGTTTACTGTGTTCCAGCTCTTTCCTACTATTGTGTGTAGAGAGATGTTTGAAGGTAGATTTATCTAATAGTTGTTTCTTTGCGACATTCGGAGTTGAACCAAGGTTTACTGTGTTCCAGCTCTTGTCTACTATTGTGTGTAGAGAGATGTTTGAAGGTAGATTTATCTAATAGTTGTTTCTTTGCGACATTCGGAGTTGAACCAAGGTTTACTGTGTTCCAGCTCTTTCCTACTATTGTGTGTAGAGAGATGTTTGAAGGTAGATTTATCTAATAGTTGTTTCTTTGCGACATTCGGAGTTGAACCAAGGTTTACTGTGTTCCAGCTCTTGTCTACTATTGTGTGTTGTAGAGAGATGTTTGCTAGT
This sequence comes from Nemertoderma westbladi, assembly GCA_032718475.1. Lineage (NCBI taxonomy): Eukaryota > Metazoa > Xenacoelomorpha > Nemertodermatida > Nemertodermatidae > Nemertoderma > Nemertoderma westbladi. Next base: position 16,362 of record JAUCBJ010008413.1, on the reverse strand, counting down.
AGATTTCTTTAATAGTTGTTTCTTTGCGACATTCGGAGTTGAACCAAGGTTTACTGTGTTCTAGCTCTTGTCTACTATTGTGTGTTGTAGAGAGATGTTTGCTAGTAGATTTCTTTAATAGTTGTTTCTTTGCGACATTCGGAGTTGAACCAAGGTTTACTGTGTTCCAGCTCTTGTCTACTATTGTGTGTAGAGAGATGTTTGAAGGTAGATTTATCTAATAGTTGTTTCTTTGCGACATTCGGACTTGAACCAAGGTTTACTGTGTTCCAGCTCTTGTCTACTATTGTGTGTTGTAGAGAGATGTTTGCTAGTAGATTTCTCTAATAGTTGTTTCTTTGCGACATTCGGAGTTGAACCAAGGTTTACTGTGTTCCACCTCTTGTCTACTATTGTGTGTTGTAGAGAGATGTTTGCTAGTAGATTTCTCTAATAGTTGTTTCTTTGCGACATTCGGAGTTGAACCAAGGTTTACTGTTTTCCAGCTCTTGTCTACTATTGTGTGTAGAGATATGTTTGCTAGTAGATTTCTTTAATAGTTGTTTCTTTGCGACATTCGGAGTTGAACCAAGGTTTACTGTGTTCCAGCTCTTGTCTACTATTGTGTGTAGAGAGATGTTTGAAGGTAGATTTATCTAATAGTTGTTTCTTTGCGACATTCGGAGTTGAACCAAGGTTTACTGTGTTCCAGCTCTTGCCTACTATTGTGTGTAGAGAGATGTTTGCTAGTAGATTTCTTTAATAGTTGTTTCTTTGCGACATTCGGAGTTGAACCAAGGTTTACTGTGTTCCAGCTCTTGTCTACTATTGTGTGTAGAGAGATGTTTGAAGGTAGATTTATCTAATAGTTGTTTCTTTGCGACATTCGGACTTGAACCAAGGTTTACTGTGTTCCAGCTCTTGTCTACTATTGTGTGTAGAGAGATGTTTGCTAGTAGATTTCTTTAATAGTTGTTTCTTTGCGACATTCGGAGTTGAACCAAGGTTTACTGTGTTCCAGCTCTTGTCTACTATTGTGTGTAGAGAGATGTTTGAAGGTAGATTTATCTAATAGTTGTTTCTTTGCGACATTCGGACTTGAACCAAGGTTTACTGTGTTCCAGCTCTTGTCTACTATTGTGTGTAGAGAGATGTTTGCTAGTAGATTTCTTTAATAGTTGTTTCTTTGCGACATTCGGAGTTGAACCAAGGTTTACTGTGTTCCAGCTCTTGCCTACTATTGTGTGTAGAGAGATGTTTGCTAGTAGATTTCTTTAATAGTTGTTTCTTTGCGACATTCGGAGTTGAACCAAGGTTTACTGTGTTCCAGCTCTTGTCTACTATTGTGTGTAGAGAGATGTTTGAAGGTAGATTTATCTAATAGTTGTTTCTTTGCGACATTCGGACTTGAACCAAGGTTTACTGTGTTCCAGCTCTTGTCTACTATTGTGTGTTGTAGAGAGATGTTTGCTAGTAGATTTCTCTAATAGTTGTTTCTTTGCGACATTCGGAGTTGAACCAAGGTTTACTGTGTTCCACCTCTTGTCTACTATTGTGTGTTGTAGAGAGATGTTTGCTAGTAGATTTCTCTAATAGTTGTTTCTTTGCGACATTCGGAGTTGAACCAAGGTTTACTGTTTTCCAGCTCTTGTCTACTATTGTGTGTAGAGATATGTTTGCTAGTAGATTTCTTTAATAGTTGTTTCTTTGCGACATTCGGAGTTGAACCAAGGTTTACTGTGTTCCAGCTCTTTCCTACTATTGTGTGTAGAGAGATGTTTGAAGGTAGATTTATCTAATAGTTGTTTCTTTGCGACATTCGGACTTGAACCAAGGTTTACTGTGTTCTAGCTCTTGTCTACTATTGTGTGTAGAGATATGTTTGCTAGTAGATTTCTTTAATAGTTGTTTCTTTGCGACATTCGGAGTTGAACCAAGGTTTACTGTGTCCCAGCTCTTGTCTACTATTGTGTGTAGAGATATGTTTGCTAGTAGATTTATCTAATAGTTGTTTCTTTGCGACATTCGGAGTTGAACCAAGGTTTACTGTGTTCCAGCTCTTTCCTACTATTGTGTGTAGAGAGATGTTTGAAGGTAGATTTATCTAATAGTTGTTTCTTTGCGACATTCGGAGTTGAACCAAGGTTTACTGTGTTCCAGCTCTTTCCTACTATTGTGTGTAGAGAGATGTTTGAAGGTAGATTTATCTAATAGTTGTTTCTTTGCGACATTCGGACTTGAACCAAGGTTTACTGTGTTCTAGCTCTTGTCTACTATTGTGTGTAGAGATATGTTTGCTAGTAGATTTCTTTAATAGTTGTTTCTTTGCGACATTCGGAGTTGAACCAAGGTTTACTGTGTCCCAGCTCTTGTCTACTATTGTGTGTAGAGATATGTTTGCTAGTAGATTTATCTAATAGTTGTTTCTTTGCGACATTCGGAGTTGAACCAAGGTTTACTGTGTTCCCGCTCTTTCCTACTATTGTGTGTAGAGAGATGTTTGCTAGTAGATTTCTCTAATAGTTGTTTCTTTGCGACATTCGGAGTTCAACCAAGGTTTACTGTGTTCCAACTCTTATCTACTATTGTGTGTAGAGAGATGTTTGAAGGTAGATTTATCTAATAGTTGTTTCTTTGCGACATTCGGAGTTGAACCAAGGTTTACTGTGTTCCAGCTCTTTCCTACTATTGTGTGTAGAGAGATGTTTGAAGGTAGATTTATCTAATAGTTGTTTCTTTGCGACATTCGGACTTGAACCAAGGTTTACTGTGTTCCAGCTCTTGTCTACTATTGTGTGTAGAGATATGTTTGCTAGTAGATTTCTTTAATAGTTGTTTCTTTGCGACATTCGGAGTTGAACCAAGGTTTACTGTGTCCCAGCTCTTGTCTACTATTGTGTGTAGAGATATGTTTGCTAGTAGATTTATCTAATAGTTGTTTCTTTGCGACATTCGGAGTTGAACCAAGGTTTACTGTGTTCCAGCTCTTTCCTACTATTGTGTGTACAGAGATGTTTGCTAGTAGATTTCTTTAATAGTTGTTTCTGCAACAAACGTTTCTCTCACCTGTGCATTGTGCAACCTAACCTCGCACAAGCGGACGCATTCCGGAGAGCGTCCGTTCGTGTGCGACACGTGCGGGAAGGGATTTACAGTGAGCGGCAATCTAAACGCTCACAAGAGATTACATACAGGGGAACGACCGTTTAGCTGCGATACATGCGGTAAATGTTTCTACCAACGACATCAGGTATCGAGCCACAAATGTATCCGCAGTGGGGAGACTCTGTAACTGTAATGTTTGTAAGAAACGTTTATCCACTTCCGGTGATATTGTTGGACACAGATAAACTAAAATTCTGTATGTAGTTAGTTGTAGATTATGTTGATTAAATTTAAAAACAGTTAGATTACCAGAAGAAATTTAAAGAACCAAATATTTACATTAACGACATTATAACATTATATTATCGCGAAGTGTGAAATGGATGTGGGGAAAGTTGGATATATGTAAACCAAATTGATTCCTGTTATTACCAAATAAATTCTGACTCACCCACTAAGAAGCGGGTAGGGGGGGGGGGGGGGGGGTGGGTGGGGGGGTAAAACTGTCTCTGTTTCAAATTTTGCCATTTTATTATTACTAACAAATATTTTTAAGACGCCGTATACAGGATGTTCTAGACGCAGAGTAAAAAAATAATACCTTGAATATAAAATAACATAAATTTATTTGAAAAAGGTTCAATAAAGAAAATGAAAACGTAATATTTGTAAAGTCTTTATTTGTTCAACCAAATTTAATATATTTGGTATCTGGTGAACACTCTTATCAGTTTTATCTCATAGTTACTTGACATTCTATGATCGATATAAGTTGATGGCAATGAAACCATCAAATGACCTTTTGCCTTTAGTACAGTTGTTGACAGACACTATACTGTACTACTAATACGATTATTTTTCAATTTACCCTGTCAGTCTGACTGTGTACAGTCCGATCGACTCTAATATCACCAACCGGTAGGGTCTAGGTACTGTATGTGGATGTACATCAGCAGTAGGCATACACAACATGGCTTTTTACCTTTATATGATTTTACACAAATTCCCTTTTACATCCGAAAAATAAAATGTCTATGTTTTTGTACAAAAATCACATCAGCCTTTAATAATATGAAAATGGGAGACATTGTCCGGAATCCGCATTCATAAATGCCTTTTTACCGACGATTTGGCTGCATTTCATGGAACAACCTGAACATGCGACTAGTGAATAGACTTTGCAATTGCATTAAGGTAAACCCTAAGCAAACGTGAATACATTTTGAATTTTAATTAGGGTTTGGGCCGCCACTCGAGTGAGATGAACTGGAGCTAGGATCTGCTGAAGGTCGCTTAAAGACTAACGTGTTTCAGGGCCTCCACCTGCATTAGACCTACAGTACTGCAGTAACAGTACAGTGTGACTCATGATGTTATGTAGTACTGTAGTAGTGTAATTGGGTTTGGGTGTTTACTGTTAGGCAGCACTGCAGTACTGCATCTCGCTTATTCAGTGATTCGAATACTGGAATAGGCCTATATCAGTATATCTGTTTAAAATTTTATTATTTGCTTCTCGAACCGGCACGACTGACGACCTGAACTCTGAAAAGACAACAATCAGACAATGGAACGGTTTACTTGTGAGTCGGACAACGCATTGGCATGGCATTGGTAATTACCAAATCTATGTTCGTGAACATCTGTTCAGAAAATGACACGTTTGTGCGGAGATTTATCGAAGAATACTTGGAAGTAAACTCGTGTTTTCTGGACGATTATGTTGTTAAGAATTGTACGGCTGGTCGCATTACTGAGTGGCTACAGCATTCACTCTCCTATCCCTTTAACAACGCCGCCACCACCTCGGCTTTGCCCCAATACATAACTCAATCACCGACCACTGTCCCGACTACCGGGTACCGTAAGACCAGTCTGCCACTGCCGCAGAATCCATTGAGGACGACAAATGGCGGTACTAGGCTCTTCCACAATGACAATCCTGCGACCGGAATTGGTTTCCACCCTAAATCTCGAAACTCGAATCCACACACTCCACGTACCGAACCCTCATCCATGCACCCTGTGGTGGGGTTACCATATCTCAACCAGGCAGACCTCCCCGGAAATCAAATACAAATGAACCCCAAATTGAGTCTGATAGACACCAAACCAAACCCCATTGTATCTGAATCGTCTAATAATACAGCCAGTTTAACTTTATTATCTGATAACAACATATCGTATACCCCTGCAGTAACCACAACCAACTCCCCTGCAGTAACCACAACCAACTCAACCAATAATTCTACACAACCTCTATCAGAGCCATCCGATGCTCCGGAAATCATATTCATTGAGACGGAAGACGAACTGGAATATAAACCCGACGTAGGTGAGGTTGGCGATGTCTTAAATGAATTATTTTTCGATATAAATAGACCACATGGAATCCATACAGACACATCGACCCCCCACCCCCACACCACCCAGGGTCTCTCCCCACTCACCAACTACTCGACCCCCATCTCTACTCAGCCTCTAGGCGACTTCGACTTAGACCTTCCCAATACCTACAACCTCCCATTAAGACCCAAATCAACAGTTTCCGGTATCGGTGAGTTACTATATGTTAGATTAAACAACATTTAGTCCGTATTGCCTGCATAGGAAAACTTATCAGGTTCAGGTTACATTTGATGTGGATGATTTTGCTGAATATTCAAATTAAAACAAAAAATGTCGATATCACATATGTTAGGCCCTATAGTTAAAATTATTTAACTTAAATTAAAAACGGTTCCAGGGATAGGTTGTCGGCAGTCGGCGTAGCGTTTACACCCACTTTGTTCTGCAGGGTGATGAGGTCACGATTTTGTTCAAAAATATAAAATCGTAGTTTTGGTGGTGTGATATACAGTAACTTATATCTAAAATTGTCTTTTCATACAAGATAATTCATTGCAAGATATCATTATGGGAATTTGTGTTTGCTTTGAATATTTTGCGACTGCAGAACTTATAATGTGCTAACTCAACGACATTACATTGTTAATAAAATACATTGGTTTGAGTTTATTTGGCATCTGATCTGATCTACAACATATTTTATAGTGTGTTTGCTTTGAATATTTCGCGACAGCAGAAATTGTAAAGTTCTAACTCGAAGACAATATTTTTTTATGATAATACATTGATTGTCTTAAATATGTTGCAATTAAGCATTCTATTTAGCCAGCAGTAGCACAATCATGTATATGTTTCCCTTTTAGTAATTACATTTCCTTAGGCTGTGGAAATATGCTTTTGCAGCATTTACAACAGTAAATTTTAATTTCAAAAACTTTTTTTTTAATTTGAATTGACCTGATAATGGAACTGTACAAAATTAATATTTTTTTAAATTATATCTCATATCTCTATCAGAGGTTCGACATGATTCTAGTATAGGCCTATGTTAAAATGAAGCGGGGGAAATTACACTACATATACAGTAATAGTACGTATTAAGCCATAAGGCATTTAGGCTGCGCTGGTTCAAATCTTAGAAAAGTCATTCCACAATTTTTCATTTTTGTAAAACACCTTATTATATATTTGTTAACTCCAATCGGATTAAAACCGATAAAACCGAATCGTATATAAACAAATCGGATATTGTGTTGTGTTGAATTTTCTATGATTTTCGTGAGTTTTATTGTTCTATTATTACATTATTATAGTGCATTACTTACATATTCTGATATTAATCAATATTCTCCATTATTAATCCACTCCATTACTTTCTCTAGGCGGCCAATCACAACCATCCCCCGATGATTCAGACATGCTCACTTCCGACGATGACGTAACACACGGAAGAATGAATAATTCCTTCGTCCAACAGCAGTTCAGCTGTAATACTTGTGATAAGACGTTCGCATATAACAGCCACCTAATTAGACACCAACGGATCCACACTGGCGAGCGACCTTACCAATGCGGCATCTGTAACACACGTTTCTCTCAACTAAGTTCCCTAAAGACACACAAACGTTCGCATAGTGGAGAGAAACCGTATAACTGCAACCTGTGTGAGAAAAGTTATTCTCTACTAAGTTCCCTAAAGATACACAAACGTTCGCATAGTGGAGAGAAACCGTATAACTGCAACCTGTGTGAGAAAAGTTATTCTCGACTAAGTTCCCTAAAGACACACAAACGTACGCACAGTGGAGAGCGACCGTTCTTGTGCGACACATGTGGGAAGGAATTTACGCAGAGTAGCAATCTAAACACTCACAAGAGATTACATACAGGGGAACGACCGTTTAGCTGCGATACATGCGGTAAATGTTTCTACCAACGCCATCAAGTAAAGCGCCACAAATGTATCCGCAGTGGGGAGACTCTGTAACTGTAATGTTTGTAAGAAACGTTTATCCACTTCCGGTGATATTGTTGGACACAGATTAACTAAAATTATGTATGTGGGTCGTTCTCACAAAAAGTGGCCAAACTTTTATGTCAAAATGGCCATGCATTCGCACGGTTATATTTCCAAACGACACAGATTTAACCCCATGAACCTATATACCAATCGGAAGAGCGGAAATCTGCTCATATTTCAGCAAATTTTCAACAGATTCCTTTCACAACCTAGAGAATGACACCATTTCAAATATCGAAAATGCATGTTTTTTGAAATGTCACATTGAATTATTTTTAAGTATTTGGCTTCTGAGCTAAAGCAATGAAAGCAAAGGTTCCACATACCATACATCAAAATAAAGCAAATTTAATGCTCTTTCACATGCTATTGGTGGTTTTCAACCGAAGCTACTCACATTTTATATATTTACTATTTACTAACAATTAATTACGCCGTCACTAGGATTTTGTCCACCATGTAACGCTCGTTTTCATGACATTTTCATTTTTTTTATTTATTCACAACATCTCCAAGTGAGATATTTCTAAACGGCGATTTATTTAGCTACCAGCCCAGCAGGTAAAAGAATTATAGGAATTCGTTTATTAGAACTCGAGCATTGTGCGAAAACGTAAATCTACAAAAATACCGTCATTAGGAATGTACCTAGTACTACCTAAAGGGTTTAGGAAAAGCTCATGATTTTTTACCTTTCTTTATTTCGGTTCTAAAACAGTACTTCTTAAAGCCAACGTCATGCCATTACAATTGTCAAACGGAATTAGGCGTGTTGTGTCGGGTAAGAACTTCTCGATTGAAGTTAGTGATGGCGTTACACGTGAAGGACTTAGAGATTAAGTTAGTGATGGGATGGCGTTACACGTGAAGGACTTAGAGATCAAGTTAGTGATGGCGTTACATGTGAAGGACTTATAGATTAAGTTAGTGATGGGATGGCGTTACACTGAAGGACTTAGAGATTAAGTTAGTGATGGCGTTACATGTGAAGGACTTAGTTACACGTGAAGGACTTATAGATTACGTTAGTGATGGCGTTACACGTGAAGGACTTAGAGATTAAGTTAGTGATGGCGTTACACGTGAAGGACTTAGAGATCAAGTTAGTGATGGGATGGCGTTACACGTGAAGGACTTAGAGATTAAGTTAGTGATGGCGTTACACGTGAAGGACTTTAAGTTAGTGATGGGATGGCGTTACACGTGAAGGACTTAGAGATTAAGTTAGTGATGGGATGGCGTTACACGTGAAGGACTTAGAGATTAAGTTAGTGATGGCGTTACATGTGAAGGACTTAGTTACACGTGAAGGACTTATAGATTAAGTTAGTGATGGCGTTACATGTGAAGGACTTAGAGATTAAGTTAGTGATGGGATGGCGTTACACGTGAAGGACTTAGAGATCAAGTTAGTGATGGCGTTACATGTGAAGGACTTAAGATTAAGTTAGTGATGGCGTTACACGTGAAGGACTTTAAGTTAGTGATGGGATGGCGTTACACGTGAAGGACTTAGAGATTAAGATAGTGATGGGATGGCGTTACACGTGAAGGACTTAGAGATTACGTTAGTGATGGCGTTACACGTGAAGTACTTAGAGATTAAGTTTGTGATGGTTTTAAGGACTCCGTTAACTATTTTGTACAATTATTGTTACAATAATATGTATATTCATATTGTATGTATACAATAATACAAACGAAATAATTTGCTGATTTGAAAAATATTATTTTTAGCCATTTGGTCGATAAATCCTTAGTTTACGGTTAATAATGAAAGTTACGTTACATGACATACAGTACAAGTGACTGTTGAATTTCTGGTATATATTTTAAATGTCCATCCCCGAGTAATGATTGGTTAACAAGTAGCGTTACATTAGAGACAACAAGTTAGATTGTGGGCGTTCTGTGAAATGATGGCTTCTGATTGGCTAACAAGTAGCGTTACATTAGAGGCAACAAGTTAGATTGTGGGCGTTCTGTGAAATGAAGGCTAACTGATTGGCTAACAAGTAGCGTTACACCTGGGACGAAATGTTACATTGTGGACATTAGTTTTTCACGAATAAAACCAGTTACAACTTTACTAAAAAAAACGGCCCACTAATGTATTCGAAATCGCCTCATCGAGAGCTCTCGAAATATGTATATATTTATATAGTTTTGACAAAAAAAATTGACATTTTTTCTCTAAATCTTGGCCACTTTTTGTGAGAACAACCAATGTAGTTAGTTGTAGATTATGTTGATTAAATTTAAAAACAGTTAGATTATCAGAAGAAATTTAAAGAACCAAATATTTACATTAACGACATTATAACATTATATTATCGCGAAGTGTGAAATGGATGTGGGGAAAGTTGGATATATGTAAACCAAATTGATTCCTGTTATTACCGAATAAATTCTGACTCACCCACTAAGAAGGGGGTTGGGGGGGGGGGGGGGGGGGGGTAAAACTGTCTCTGTTTCAAATTTTGCCATTTTATTATTACTAAAAAATATTTATAAGACGCCGTATACAGGATGTTCTAGACGCAGAGTAAAAAAAATAATACCTTGAATATAAAATAACATAAAATCACTTGAAAAAGGTTCAATAAGGAAAATGAAAACGTAATATTTGTAAAGTCTTATTGGTTCAACCAAATTTAATATATTTGGTATCTGGTGAAGCTCTTTATCAGTTTTATCTCATAGTTACTTGACATTCTATGATCGATATAAGTTGATGGCAATGAAACCATCAAATTCCCTTTTGCCTTTAGTACAGTTGACAGACACTATACTGTACTACTAATACGACTATTTTTCAATTTACGCTGTCAGTCTGACTGTACAGTCCGATCGACTCTAATATCACCAACCGGTAGGGTCTAGGTACTGTATGTGGATATACATCAGCAGTAGGCATACAGTACATGGCTTTTTGCCTTTACATGATTTTACACAAATGCCCTTTTACATCCGAAAAATAATGTCTATGTTTTTGTACAAAAATCACATCAGGCTTTAATAATATGAAAATGGGAGACATTGTCAGGAATCCGCATGCATAAATGCCCTTTTGCCTTTTTACCGACGATTTGGCTGCAAGGCATAGAACAACCTGAACATGCGACGAGTGAATAGACTTTGCAATTGCATTAAGGTAAACCCTAAGTCTCTGATGAAGCTGATAAAGGACTAATGTATTTCAGGGCCTCCAACTGCATTAGACCTACAGTACTGCATTAACAGTACAGTGTGACTGTCTGTTAATTGTTTTGGTTAGAAAAGCCCGCCTCTGTAACCTGCTCCTTTCCCTCAATTGGTAAAGATGCCGTTTATTTGTTTTGGTTAGACAAGCCTGCCTCTGTAACCTGCTCCTTTCCCTCAATTGGTTTATGGCGTGTGTTACTTATTTATGAAAAAAAAATGTTTATGAAAAAAAAATTAAAAAAGTGTTTCATAAAATAAGCGTTAGGGCCTACATATAAAAGTGTTTCACAAAATAAGTTGTAGGGCCTTGAAAGTGTTTCATACAATGGTCCCCAAAGGAGGCCCCCAAACACGTTCATCCCGCCGATTATAATTAATCAAAGGCTACCAATTAAAGTCATCCCAAAATAGATGAAAATTTCACCAAAAAAAATTATTTTATACCAAATTAATAATGTGACCCCAAAAAAATTATTCAACACCAAATAAAATAAAGTCACCCCAAATAAACTTATTAATTCAAACACAAAAATAAGGTTTTCAAAACCAAAAACAATTATTCAACACCAAAACCAATTATTCGATACCAAAATAAATAAATGCTCCCCAAAACCAATTATTAGCACCAAAATAAATGACATAACCCCCAAAATAATTACAAATTTTCCCAAAACAAATACATTTTCCCCCAAAACAAATACATTTTAGCCCAAAATAAATACTTTTTCCCCCAAAACAAATACATTTTTGCCCAAAATAAATACATTTTCCCCCAAAACAAATATATTTTCACCCAAAATAAATACATTTTCCCCCAAAACAAATAAATTTTTGCCCAAAATAAATACATAATCCCCCAAAATAAATACTATACTACTGCAGACAAAAACCGCAATAATCTAATGTTCTTAAAGGTAAAGTGACCGTTTATTGTTTTGGTTAGAAAGGCCCGCCTCTGTAACCTGCCCCTTTCCCTTAATTAGTTAAATGATCGTTTATTGTTTTGGTTAGAAAATCCCGCCTCTGTAACCTGCCACTTTCCCTCAATTAGTTAAATGATCGTTTATTGTTTTGGTTAGAAAATCCCGCCTCTGTAACCTGCACCTTTCCCTCAATTAGTTAAGTCATCGTTTATTGTTTTGGTTAGATAATCCCGCCTTTGTAACCTGCTCCTTTCCCTCAATTAGTTACGTGATCGTTTATTGTTTTGGTTAGGAAATCCCGCCTCTGTAACCTGCTCCTTTCTCTCAATTGGTAATGCTATCGTTTATTGTTTTGGTTAGAAAATCCCGTCTCTGTAACCTGCTCCTTTTCCTGATTTGGTAAAGTGACTGTTTATTGTTTTGGTTAGAAAATCCCGCCTCTGTAACCTGCTCCTTTCTCTGAATTGGTGATGTTATCGTTTATTGTTTTGGTTAGAAAATCCCGTCTCTGTAACCTGCTCCTTTCCCTCAATTAGTTAAATTATCGTTTATTGTTTTGGTTAGAAAATCCCGCCTCTGTAACCTGCCCCTTTCCCTCAATTAGTTAAATGATCGTCTATTGTTTTGGTTAGAAAATCCCGCCTCTGTAACCTGCTCCTTTCCCTGATTTGGTAATATGACTGTTTATTGTTTTGGTTAGAAAATCCGGCCTTAACCTGCTCCTTTCTATCAATTGGTAATTGTTTTTGGCTATAAAATGAGTGTTTTGCTACGTCATGTGGTAATCGATTATCGACAACAACCACAAACTATTAAATTAAAAGTCTTTTTACCACATGCGCATATGGAATTCTATCTCATAGTCTATAAATCATGGAATCATGGAATGTTTTGGCACAGGCATAGTGAAACCAACTGTCCGACAGACCAGAAATCAACAAATTTTGAATGTTTTGGCATAGGCATGTTGAAATCAACTGTCTGACAGTCCAGAAATCAGCAGTCTGACAGTTTGAGGAAATACATACATCAAAAGTTATTAAAAGGACAACAAAAGTCATTAAAAGGACAACAAAAGTCATTATGCACAATTCGTAAAAAAAGGAGGACAAAAAAAGTCAAATAAAAGGACATAAAAAATCACTGCCGACAAATACTTCAGTACCGTAAAATGGGTTTACTTTGCCCATTTTTACGAAAGCATATGGATGTTACATTGTGTAAAAACATGTCAACCACTATTACCAGCACGAAATATTGTGAATTATGGTGCACTAGAAATTTTATTTTGTGAAAACATTCAGTCCAAGGGCATATAATAACGTTTTTATAGTTTTTTAAAAATTTATGCTGTGGGCAAAGTAGCCCCAGGTATGGCTAACTTTGCCCACTAAATGAATTTACACTGTTTCAAGCACTTTTTGCTATAATTTGGCAATGAAAACCAGATAAAAGAGATAATTTAGCCCCAGTGAGGGGCTACTTTGCCCATAAAATGCATTTTAAAAAATTAGCACCACCCCTTATCAAATTTCCTACATTCCTATAGAAATGCTATAAGAATTTATAATGCGAAAAAGTTACATAAATCTAATTGAATAATGAGGCAATAACAGGTGAGTTTCTTTAATTGGTCTAATATATTTCTATTCTGAACCTAAAACTTTGGTTATATTCTATAAAATTACTTCATATACAGTAAGAATACAAGTTTATCTAACTAGATTGGCAATTTCTATTCTGAAAAATTGTAGAAGTATAAATGTTTTTCAAATTAGAATGGTAAATTTCTAATCTAAAATATTGCATAAGAATAAATTTATCTCTAACAAGACTGGCAATTTTTCAAATTAGACAGTAATTGTAAATTTCTGTTCTAAAAAATAGACAAATATACCTAACAAAACAATAGTTAATGATAATCATTATTAAGTGCCTCTAATTGGCCTAGTTCAGGTAGTTCCATATCCATATTCCAGTTGGCAATCGATCTACTTGGAGTCGCATCGTCACATACATCATTTTCCTCACTCATAGTGTCACTATAATCATAATATTCGAAGTTGTCGATACTGATGTTGTCTGAATCCAAAATCGCAGCAATTGTGTTATCAGTCATGTCAGTGTCTGTGTCAGAGAAAGAATCCAAACTGTCGCTCACTCCCTCACTCTCAGACTCGCTATCTTGATGATAATTTCCGTTACGAATGATCCTTCTTCTTACTCCCATAGAGCGACCACGGCCCACTCCACGGGTATGTAAACTGCTACGACCTCGAATGTTGCCACCCCTTGGATTGGTCCCACGACCTGGGTTGGTGCCATGGCTTGGAATGGCACCACATCCACGAGTGGCACCGCGGCCTCGAATGGCACAGCGACCTCGACCACGAATATTTTCCTCCTCTCGTTTTTTCATTTTATCATACTCCTCTGCGGATACTGTTTTTCCAGCAGGAACATTCAATTTACGTCGCCTGGTAATTTTACTAACATTCTTTTCACGTGACAGTTTCAAATAATCAAGAAGAGAACTAGAGATTCACTCTCTCGCTGAAGTACTTGGAGATTCCTGCACTGCTGCAGCGGTCTGCCCATTGGGAATTGTTGCAGAGACAACACCTGAGAAAGAAGAAGTACTTGCAATTGAAGTACCTGGTAATTCCTGTGAGATGGCAATGGGCTGTTCATTGGGAATTATTGCAGAGACAACATTGCAGGAAGCAGAAGTACCTCATTGGAAAGAACCAAAGACACCAAAGATTCTGCAGAGGTGGGTGTGGAATGGGAAGCAGAACTCGTTACATGTGGAATCTTCTTCAATACATTAGTAGGATCAAATGGTGCTATACCAGCTGCTCGAAATCCAGCTTTAATGTTTGTGGATGCTGCCCCATTCTCATTGAGCTTGATTATTAGTTGATTTAGGAGACGTGGGAAGGATTGTTTCTCAAGTGAAATACTGCTGGGGTTTTTAGTCTTGTAGCTGTCTAGCAATGTTCGCCAATGGCCTTTAAGAGGTCTGAAGAAAGCCACATCCAGAGGCTGGGTTAGATGAGTGCTATTGGCTGGAAGGAAGACAAACGAAATGTTATTGCAAGAACATTGATCTATTACCCCTTCACTAATGTGTGAACTAAGGTTATCACCAATGACCACCTTTTTCCCTTCAAGATGTTTTGCCCAGGGCAAGCAAATAGTCATAAACCACTCTTCAAATGCTATTTCATCAAACCAACCACTGGTAGTTCGAGCATATCGGGTATTTGGTGGTCCTCCTTCGCACCAATTGTTCCATAAGTTTGTTGCCTTATACACTACGTAAATGGGCTGTAGTATACCATCAGCGCTTCCAGAAAACATTAGACTAATAGCTCCCTTGGAAAAGTTCTGCACTCTGTCCGGATACTTAACCCCTCTCTTGAAAATTAACTTCTTCGATCCAGGATTGTCCGTGAAGTTTGTTTCATCGTAGTTAAGAATATTACTAATAGGTACCCCTTCCAGAGTATTCTTTAGATGTTCGAAGTAAGCAATTATTTCCTCATGACCGACGGCAGCCCTGGCCCGTTTAATATTTTGGCATAGCCGCAATGACAATTGGTTTTTCTGACGTTCAATTAACAGCAATGCCCAATCTTTGCCTGGCTGATTGTTCGTAAACTCATCCACAACCCTTCCACACCGATTTAGATAATTTTTAACTACTTTTATTCTTAAGTCCATTATAGACAATGGCATGCCCCACTCGGCACATATTGCCAAATGGTTTACTATTGCGGCCTCTTCATAATTCATCAAAATAACCGGGTGTCCCACAGTAGATTGGTGCTTTCCACCCATTTTATTTACTAATGTTCTCCGCGGAATGTTGAATTTAGCCTCCGCTTCCCGACTGGTTAAGCCATTTTTCATCGCATCTAGAGCAGCATTAAGCGTATTCTCCGAATAGTCTCGATATTTTCGACTTCCCAATTTACGTTTGTAGGCTCTAACCATTGCTAAGAGGATTTAGGCCACCGCTGATGAATGATTAGTAGTAAAATCTGTCAGGCGTCAGGCAGTATAGTACAGTAGTAGAGCGGTGTGCGTGCCTATCCGTATATTACAAATATTTGCTGGGATAATATATAAGGTAAATGTGCTGGTAGACTTGTTAAATAACATAGCGAAATAGTCAGAAAAATAAGTGCCAAGTGAAAAAAAAAAAGCTGGGCAAAGTAGCCCCCATATTTTAAGAAATGGTCCAAGCTGACAAAAATTCCCATAAATATTTCACTTGCAATATTACTTGTATGTATAACCGCTCAAATTTTGCATGAATAAATATAGAATCAAACTAATATAGTTATTGTTAAAATGCAGAAATACTTTTCACTTTTGCAAGGTAAAGTTTGGGACATAGATTTTGATGGATTTTTTTAGTGTAATTTCATCAAAATATTACATTGATTATATAAATGAAACCATACTGCATTTTCATATCATTCTCTTCACCAGTAATTCACCTTTATAATATGACCTTAATAACCGCCACATTCCACATTAACAATATTTTTTCTAAAAATGATAGTTAAATGATAAGTGAAAAGTTTGGGCAAAGTAACCCCACCGGGCAAAGTAACCACAGTTTACGGTACTGCTGTAATACTGAAACCTAATAACAGAATAAGTAATACAGTAGGACATAGGCAATAATAAATAGGCAATAGGCCTATAGGTACGAATACTGAAACTGAAGTAGGCCTAATACTGTAGGTACATCGGTACGAAACCTAATAA